>WNGS01006448.1:24613-43753 GCA_020271785.1 Procambarus virginalis | reverse complement strand
GTTCCTTTAGACAGGATTTTGACTATTCTCAGAATCCCTTGGCTATCTGGATGGACTGAGACAACTTTACCTAATGGCCAGTCAGCCCTAGGGCCATCACTGTCTACCAAGACAATATCGCCAGGTTGGAGATTAGGTATATTATGTGGGACATTGGCCCCATAGTGATGTTCTCGTAGAGATGTAAGATATTCTTTTGTCCAAACATCATTCCATTTTTGGATTATGCTGGACAGATGCTTATACCCCTGAACCAACTCGCTCTGACCCACATATGAGGGATCTCTGATCTCATCATCCACTAGAGATGGTACTGGAGTCAGAAGTCTTCCATACATTAGGTGTGCAGGACTTGCACACCTACTGATCCTATTCATGTTGAGTAGGATCATCAGACAAGTAAGTCAACGGCCGGTTATTCACCCTTGATTCTATTTCCGTGATTAATGTCTGGAGTTCTTGAAGATTGATTTTCTGATGGTGTAGAGATTTTCTCAAGGATCTTTTGACAGTTTCTATTAACCGTTCATAAAATCCTCCGTGCCATGGGGCTCTCGGAGGGATAAATTTCCATCTGCAATGACACTGTTCCAGTGTGGAAGTAACTGCAGGATGGGAACAAATTTCACACAGACATGCTTCTCCAGCTACCAAAATTGCTCCGTTATCTGAAATCATCAGCTTGGGGCATGATCGGCATGCTGCGAATCTGCAGAAAGCTTGTATAAATGATTGAGCAGTCATATCGGGTGTTACCTCTAGATGTACTGCTCTGGTGGTGGCACCGGTGAACAGACAGATGTATGCCTTGATAGGTTGCTTATCTGGAGTCCCTGTTAGATATATTACTCCTGTATAATCTACTCCTGTCGTTTCGAAAGGGTGTAGATGGACCACTCGTTCCTTTGGTAGGGGTGGTGGCCCTGGATAAGAGCAAGTTCTTGCATCGTACCTTCGGCATATCATGCAATTCTTCAAGATTGATTTGACTGACTGTCTTCCCTGAGGAATCCAGTACTGCTGTCTGATTTGTGTGAGTGTGTCTAACACTCCTCCATGTTTAATGATTTGTTGATGTGTGTGTAACACAATCAACCTTGTGATCCAATGATTTTTTGGTGAAAGCCATGGATGCACGGTATCTAGATTGATATCTGCGTGTTTAAGTCTCCCTCCACAATGCAGAATGTTGTGATTTTCTTGGTCTATCTACAGACCGAGATTGTGTTTTAACTTATCCGGAAGATTTTCATAGTTATTCCCATAATTTTCTCTCTGGGCTTGTCTTGCCTAATACATAAGTGCATCTGGAAAAGGGTATTTTATACCATTTTTCTTGAGATAATGAAACACATTCTGTGTTATGTTGATTAATTTGATGAGCGAGGAGTAACGAGTACAATCCAAGGCTGATATTTGAGCTTGCTGCCTGGTGGTAGTTATGGTTTGTGTCGTGATGACGTGCGGCTTTTGTTCAGGCCAACTACCATTCACTAACCATCTAGGCCCATAAAACCAAATATCTGCCTTTGCAAAACTGTTTAAACGTCATACCTCTTGATAAAAGATCAGCTGGATTATCTTTTGTTGGTACTTGCAACAATTGAAAGCCTGCGGAAATTTCTTTAATTTCTGAGACGCGATTTTTTACATATGGAGTTGGACAGTTGTCGTTTCATACCCATTGTAAGACAGCTTCATTGTCAGACCATATAATGACATCTTTGATGTTCATGGTAGACAAGACTTGTTTGATATGCACAGCTAAGCGTGTGGTGGTTAGCAGTGCAGTTAGTTCCATCTGAGGCAAAGTCCTCTTTTTTAATGGAGCGACTCTGTCCTTAGAGGTGATAAGATATGATTGATTGGAAGTCACTAAGTAAGCACAAGCTCCAAAAGCTTTGGCTGACGCGTCTGCGAATACATGTAGTGATACTTCATCATTTTCCTCGACTATGTGTCTTGGAAAGATTATCTTTTCGACTAAAGTTTGTTCTTGAGCTACTTCCATCCAAGCTTTTTGTAACTGGAGTGGTAGTGGATCATCCCAACCAACTTTAGTCTTCCAAGCTTCTTGCACCAATAAACGCCACTTGATAGTTAAAGGATTTAGTAGACCAAGTGGGTCGAATACTTTGCTAACTTGTGAAAGCAAATCCCTTTTTGTGGCAATGCAGTAATTTACTGGTACAGATTTGATTGAAATTGTGTCCGAGATTAGATCCCACTCCATACCTAACACCTTTTGTGATTCTGGTACGTGATATTCAGGGTAATCTCTTGCTATTTGATTATTCAATGTTGCATTATTAGAGGCCCAAGATTGTAGTGGCATGTTAGCACCTTGTAGCTCCTTGTTGGCCTCTTGATATAATTGTAACAGTTCAGTAGTACTGTTAACTGTCCCTTGAAAATTATCTACATATAGATTCTGACTGATTTCAGCTTTATAGGGACTTGATGATTTCTTCAGATGAGTATCTAGAGTTGCTTGCAACAGGAATGGACTTGACGTCGTGCCAAAAAGTACTGATGAAAATCTGAAAGTCACTATAGGACTATTGATATCTTCTGGGTTCTCTACCCATAGAAACTTAGTGAAGTCTCTATCTTCTTCCTGCAAGCCGACTCTTAGAAAGGCCTTACTAATATCTGCTGAATACGCATATTTATTAAGTCTAAACTTCAACAGTATGTCATACAATTTCTGAGTTAGACTTGGACCTGTTTGCAAACAATCATTTAGACTGGTTCCTTGGGGTCCAGATTTAGAGCTACAATTAAAAACTATCCGTAAAGGAGTCGTTTTTGAATCTCTCATTACAGCCATGTGTGGTAAAAAATGGCCTGTTTGTTTATTGTCGTGTTTCACGACTTTGATGAACTTATTCTTTAATTGTTGAGCAATAATCTCATGATAGAGTTTTAAATGCTCAGGCCTTTTTCTTAGCTTTGCTAATTGATATATAAATTGACTGTAAGCCATGTGATAATTGGTAGGTAAGGTTTTATGGTTGATTTTCCATGGTAGCCTTACCCAGTACTGTCCATTATGGTACTGTACAGTTTCTAAGTACTGATTGTATGCGCAGACATCATCAGACTTGGTTGTTCAGGAATTATTCCTATGGCATCAAGTTTCCACAATTGATGTACAGATTCCAATCCATCATCAATCATGTGGGGGATTTTAAGTGGTGACTGTTCTTTGCCTAGCCATGCCACGATTACAGTTTCTATATGATGTGATTTTTCAGGAGTTGAAGGTTCAAGATCTAGTATAGGTCCTGTCATCAATATGCCTCCTGCTGATTTGAGTATATTCATACCCATACATTCTTCTGATCCCAGAATGAATCGATGATAGTAGTCAGCTCCAATCAGGATTCCAATATCCCCTATGTAGTCAGAATCGAGTAGAGGATCTGCTAATTGGATTCCTTTTTCTTTTAGGAATTTAATTGTTGCTGCCAGACCAGTCACTTCCATTTCAGTAGGAAATTTATCAACTACTATGGCTTCAACTGTCCTTTGGGATGTACCTAGACAGACAATGAGTTGTACTACCGGAAAGGTTCTATGACCTGAGCTGGTAAAAAACCCTGATATGGATGTAGATATTTGTTTTGAAGATTTAAGTTGTAAATCTTCTGCCATCTTTTTACTGATAAAGGTTTTCTGTGACCCTTGATCAAAAAAGCCTCTTGTTTGAATACAAATTCCTTGATTGCATAGTTCTAGCTGTGCAGTAGGCAATATGGCAGTTGTAACAATTTCTGTATCTAAGGCATTGACATTACTCATTACTGTACAGAATTGTACGGCTGTTGTGGTATCATCTTTTGGCTTTGCCTGAGATGTAGGTTGATTATTGGATGTCTGTGATCTGGACTGAGTGTTGATATCACCACAGAGTGCTGTGTGATGTACACTTTTATGACAATATTGGCAGTTCTGCAACTGAGTATTACATTCACTTGTTTCATGCTTCCGTAGACAACGGATGCACCTGTTCAGAGATTTCAGTCAATTGAGTCAACTGGCATAGTCTTCATAAACTGTGCATTGATAAATGGTATGTGCTTCCTGACAGAATAAGCATCTTGGGGCACTTGCAGCTCCTTTTGTTTTATCTGTCTTGCGAGCTTGATTTCCTACAGTTCTGTTAACTGTGGGGGATATAGCATATGAGCCAACATTACTCTGTTTCCACTTTGCAGAAGAGGAGTTTTGTTGTCTTGATTTTTGACTGCCAGTTTGGACATTTTTGTTTTTGTCCATGAATTCACCTTTGGTGATTTTTTCTTGTGATCTAAGTTTTCCTCGGCTTCGTAATCTTTGTACGTAAGCTCGAAGTCCATCAAAGATTTGGCTCTGTTGAGTGCATGAACTGACATTGGATTGGGTTCCTGCTTGAGATATTTGTTTGATTAAAGGATCAAGTTGATCTTTGATTTTATCTTCATACATTGTCATTTCAGCAATGATTTCCTGAAGTTCCCTTCGGGTTAAATCTGCAGTACCCATTTCTGTTAGATAAATTTCTGCATGGCATTTGATTTGTCCATACTTATCAACAGCTGCTTTTACTCTGGTATTCAGAATTATTAAATCAGGAGATGGTTGTCTAGCCAACTTTTGACATTTGTCAATCAGTTGAGTTAGGTGATTTTGTAGACCAATAAGTGTCCTCCTATTTCCTGTTTCAGCTGCTGGTGGAACACTGTCAGCCATTTTGACCTTTTCCGAGTGAGGTAAAGGAGAAGCATTGCCAGACGTGTGGCTTTCTTGAACAAATAATTACAGTACAGTTACATCCTGCAATACACAAGCCATATATTATACAAAACTTATAAAGACTAACAGTGCTTAAGATATATAATATAATAAGCAAAGTACACATGACTAACACTAGAACAAATAGAAATTAACTAGGAGTGAACATAAACTAACCTGTACACAGGCACGACACAGCTGGTCTGACAACAACAAAACAGCCAACCGAGCATCCAAACAAAACAGTCAAGCGAGCATCCATCCAGGTACAATAATACAATAACACTTTTACTACATTCACCTAAAGCTTTTACTAGCTTTAAGTAACATAGTCCCGAAGATGAGTAGGAGTACTTCGCGTCCTTCCAGATCGTCGAAGGGACTCCTGCAAAGTTGATGCCTCTAGTGTTCCAGTCGGTTTCTGCATACCACCTTCTCGAGGGAGTGTTACATCAGAGAAAGGTTTCCAATTAGGTGTTTCAAAGTTAGGTGGTTCGGAACGAAGTAGTCCAGGATGAGGTAGTTCAGGATGAGGCCGTTCAGGATGAGGCGGGTTGGGGTTTACCCCATCTTTCACAATCGCTGGGTGTTGCTGTTGAATGTTGAGATTGGGGTCCAAACTCTCGCAGCCCTCTGTGGCCATGGGTGTGAGGTGTCTTAATGATACAGTAGTAATCCTGCCATCCGGGAACTTGACATGGGCATATTCCGGATTCACATCTACGACCTCAACCTCATCAACTAGAGGATCATTTTTGCTTTGACGCACCTGACGTTTTAGGAGGACAGGGCCTCTGCAAGCAAGCCACGTAGGTAGTGTTCGCCCTGAAGTAGACCTTCTTGTATGCTGGAAGAATCGTTCATGTGGTGTACAATTTGTAGAGGTACACAACAGTGATCGAATAGAGTGGAGTGCATCAGGAAGAACTACTTCCCATTGGGATACATCTAAGCCTCTCGTCCTAAGAGCTAGCAGCACTGTCTTCCAAATAATCCCATTGTACTTCTCAGCCTGGCCATTTCCTCTAGGGTTGTAAGGAGTCGTACGGCTAGTTGCTACCCCTTTTTTAGTAGAAAATCTTTCAACTCCTCCGACATAAACGAAGTTCCCCTATCAGAGTGTATATATGCAGGCATACCAAAGATTGCAAACAACTGCACCAGGCACTGAATTACTGTACCAGTAGTCATATCTGAACAAGGGAATGCAAAAGGGAATCTAGAGAATTCATCTACAACAGTAAGGATATATTTATTCCTTGAATGTGATGGAAGTGGTCCTTTAAAATCTATGTTGAGTCTTTCAAATGGCTGAGTAGCTTTAATCAAATGCCCAGAGTCAAACTTGCAAAACCGAGGTTTAAGTTCAGAGCATGCAGAGCAAGAATTAGTCATCTTCTTCACTTCCTCCACAGAATAAGGCAGATTTCGACATCGGACAAAATGAGCCATACGAGACACTCCAGGGTGACACAGATTGTCATGCAATTCCTTTAATTCATCCATACTGGTGGCACCACATACACGTGAGAATGCATCAGCTGGTATGTTCTTTTTACCTGGGCGATATACAATGTCATAGTGGTAACAGGAGAGTTCGACTCGCCATCTAGCAATTTTATCATTTTTAATCTTACCAGCTGAGTTAGAGTTAAACATAAAAGCGACACTGCGCTGGTCAGTCACAAGCCGAAAATGGCGACCAATAAGATAGTGTCGCCACTTCCTTAGGGCTTCCACAATGGCATACGCTTCCTTCTCCACTGATGAGTGCCTTTGTTCACTATTTGAAAGTGTTCGGGAGAAGAAAGCTACTGGTTGTTCATTCTGGGTTAGGGTAGCGGCAATAGCATGATCTGAAGCATCGGTTTCCACAGTGAAAGGAGTTGTTGGGTCGATTGCTCGAACCACTGCCTCAGCAATGTCTTGTTTCAATCCTTCAAAAGCTTTCGCAGCAGCAGCAGATAAGGAAAATCATTGGCATGAGAGAGAGGACGGATCTTCTCAGAAAAACTCAGCACCCAACGAGAGTAATGTGCAAGCATTCCCATTGTTCTGCGTAAAGAACCTGTGTTACTTGGTAGTGGAAGTTTTAACAGTGGCTCGAGGCGTTCCGGGTCAGGTCTAATTTCTCCTTCTTGTATAAGATATCCCAACAGCTTTATAGACCTGAGTCGAAAACTACACTTTTCAAGATTCAGGGTCAGGTTATATCTTCTCGCAACGTCCATAAAATGTTTCAGATTTTTATCATGGTCTTCCTCAGACTCTCCACACACACAGACATCATCAACGTAAGCGAAGGTACCCTCCACTCCTTCTTTCTCAAGGATGCCATCAATTACCCTTTGAAAACTAGCCACTCCATTAGTGACCCCAAAAGGGATACGATTAAATTCAAAAAGCTTCCCACAAGCTTCAAAGGCTGTATAGGGTTTTTCTTCCTCTGTTAAACCCACTTGATGGTAAGCACTTCTCAAGTCCAGAGTGCTGTATACTTTAAATCTAGCAACATTATTCACAATCTCATCTATGTGTGGTAAGGGGTAGGCATCCAGCCCCGTGAATCGATTGATTGTTTGTGAATAATCTACAACCATTCTTTTCTTGTGATGTTCTCCTTTAGTTACTAATACCTGGGCTCTCCATGGAGAATGACTGGGTCTAATTATCTCTTCACGTAGCATCCGAGCGGTCTCAGATTTAATAAACAACTTGTCAGCCTCAGAATAGCGTCTGGATTTTACAGCAATCGGCTTGCAGTCTGGTGCTAAATTACTGAAGAGAGATGGAGCCGGAACTTTGACGGCAGCTAATCCACATATTCTAAGAGGAGGTCTATCTCCTCCAAAAGCCATCTCAAGCACAGAATGATTTTGTAAAAAGTTATGACCTAAAATCACATCAGCACACAAATCGGGTAACACTTTGAGATTCACACCATGGTAAGTTTCTCCTTGTTTTTTTTTTTTTTTTTTTTTGTGATATATACAAGAGTTGTTACATTCTTGTACAGCCACTAGTACGCGTAGCGTTTCGGGCAGGTCCCTGGAATACGATCCCCGCCGCGAAGAATCGTTTTTTCATCCAAGTACACATTTTACTGTTGCGTTAAACAGAGGCTACAGTTAAGGAATTGCGCCCAGTAAATCCTCCCCGGCCAGGATACGAACTCATGACATAGCGCTCGCGGAACGCCAGGCGAGTGTCTTACCACTACACCACGGAGACTGCTATGACTGGGCTTGTAATTCTAAGTCTACAGAACACTGACCCAGGAATTTTGAAGAGAACGATACAGTAGCCATAGAAACTGCCCCATTGTCAGGATAGACGAGTAACCCACTCTGGTCGGCAATATTCTTATGAATAAAGTTCTCAGAGCTACCAGTATCAATCAGTGCACTGACTGGAATACCATTGATCTTAGAGCTAAGCACTGATTTATTGAGGCATGCAGGCGAAGTCCCAGCTAAAGTAGCAAGCATAGCAGCGGAATGTTGGGTGTTTGAAGCACTATTAGTCTGTTTCAGAGATCGGCAGACCTTAGCATAATGACCCTTTTTCTTGCAATTCATACACAGAGCCTCTCTAGCCGGACATCGACTGCGAGGATGTCGAGTGTAACCGCAAAAGAAGCACTTAAAACCACTAGTTGTAGCTGCAGAAACTGTGTCAACTTTTTCTTCTGCACTTTCTTGTCCTCCTAAGTCCTCCAGGTCTAATGAGAGTGCCATGGCAGCATTTGTAACCCCTGGCTGAGCATAAGAGGCAGAAAGTTTCTGTGCCGTTTCTAGAGTGTGAGCCTGGTCAAAGACTGACTGTAAGTCTAAAGTTCTATTTTCAAGTAAGCGCTGCCTTATTGTGGCAGAACCTAGCCCATTAATGAAAGCATCTCTCACATAGTTATCACTGGCTTCTACAGCAGTCACTGCTTTGAACTGGCAATCTTTAGCTAATAACTTTAAAGCCTGAAGAAACTGATCAAGTGACTCACCGGGTTCTTGGCGCCGTGTTGCAAGCACATACCTTGCGAATACTTCATTCTTGGGCTTCACAAACAGTTCTGTTAGGGATTTTTCAGCAGCATCATACGTAGTGCAGTCAGCTATGTAGTCGAACACACATGGAGCAACGTAGTTTATTAAGAGACACAGCTTGTCCACGGTGGGAGTATTTTCTTCTACTGCAAGAGTGAAGTTTTGGAACGTCTTGAGCCAGTGACGCCATTCTTGAGCGGCGTTGGTGGCGTTTGGGTCAGTAGCAAACCGCTCGGGCCGTAGTAACTGCTCCATGTTCACTGGCTGAATTATTTGTTCAATAAATTGAGGTAAAGGAGAAGCATTGCCAGACGTGTGGCTTTATTGAACAAATAATTACAGTACAGTTACATCCTGCAATACACAAGCCATATATTATACAAAACTTATAAAGACTAACAGTGCTTAAGATATATAATATAATAAGCAAAGTACACATGACTAACACTAGAACAAATAGAAATTAACTAGGAGTGAACATAAACTAACCTGTACACAGGCACGACACAGCTGGTCTGACAACAACAAAACAGTCAAGCGAGCATCCAAACAAAACAGTCAAGCGAGCATCCAAACAAAACAGTCAAGCGAGCATCCATCCGGGTACAATAATACAATAACACTTTTACTACACCGAGTTTCGGAGATTCTGAGATATTTTCTCTTTTCTGATAAATATGTATGATGTTAATGTATTTTGATAAATGAGCTTTCCTGTCTACTTAGGTAATGATTCCAAAGATCGTCCTTCATTTCCTCCCTGGAATCTGGTTGTAGCAGGTGCTAAATTATCAAAAGTACTGTAATAATTTGGTTTGTGATCCGAATGCACGAACACGCCAAGTTGGTAAATCCTGTAATAATTTTTTAAAAATAGTAAATGGCACTATTTTTGCAAAGTTATTGCAAGATCTGTTACCCTAATAGTTGTTTGATAAATACAGTAGAATGCCTACTGGTTTTACCTGTAATAGGGTTTGATATAGTTGATTATGGATAATTTGTAATGAAATGCTCTTACAGTGATAAAAACTCTTTTTTAAAGAATATTATGTAATGAGCAGCTCTGAAAATCAGTTGATTAGAGATAATGCTAGATAATACACTTAAATATGTATGTATGTTACCACAAGTGAGGTAGATAATGGTATATATGATTAAGATGCAGTTGTCTTTGACACTGATAGATTAAGTACTGTGGTTTCTTAACACAGAACTGTATTAATATGCTATGAATGCTTAGCAGTTAATGGATATGGTGGCTTAAGCCACTGCAAACAATTTGTTTACTTAGATATATAGCTATGATAAATATTATTGGCTGTTAGGCTATGTTAGGCTAGAATATGTAAAAATTATTCCAATGCAAAATCAAGAAGTTTCTTATTTTTTTGCTGGAATAATATTTGGTAAACAAAGGACCATAAATATCTAGGTTCGAAGGACCAAAAATGTGGGAAAAACCTGCTGGGATTGATATAAGAGGAGACTACCTGGGACTTGTACTGAACTAAATTAAAAATTACTGTCTGCAAATTAATTCTACTAAAATCTCTAGCTAGGGTTGTAAATCCTAGCTCCTCTTTTCCTAATGACAGATTGTGGCCTGTAAGGGGTAGGTGGGTGAATGGTTTAGTTGATAGGTTGATTGAAGATCCACAGTCCACCTGCCAACAGGTATCTCACATCAGCTTGTATTTTATACAAGGATAAGATTTAATAAATTCAGTTCAATGACTGAACACTGGCTCTGTTTAAATCAGAGATTTAAACATACATAGTCTAGCCTAGCTCCATAGCTATTAACAGCCAATTAATACACTTATAATATAAACAATTTAAATTGTATATTGTAAAAGTATGATAAATAACCTAAATATGGTCTGAGTACTGTTACTAAGTACTAAAATTATATTCAATTAAATGAACTTATATGATTACTTAAAAAATAACTAAGCAAGCAATGGTTAACTTAATTTATATATTCAAGTATATATGCAATGTATATATATATATTCAATTTAAAAGTACAGTCAGCTTGACTGAATCTCTTCCAACACTATGGACACTTATGAGGTCTTGTTTATTTATTGCAACTGAAACTTTCTGACACAATGGACACTCATGAGGTCTAGTGCTGGATAAGACTCTACTGCTGTTCTACGATATTAATAAACTTACTGAAATATGAGGCATTGCCTCACTTTATAACCGACAGACAGACTTATAGGGTATATTAAAGTCACACAAGCATACAATTGGCCAACTATATACCAACATAACCTTCAATATACTTCTCTGCCAGCCAGGTGCCTTGTCTGACAGTTTGCCAGACTGATTACTCTCTCTTGTCACAAGTTTAGGCACGATATTTTATATCACAGCGTTGCTGTATGATGTTCTGGTAGCGTTGCTACGTGATTGTCCCTGCAGTTGCAGAAGAATGATAGTTGATGAAGATTAGGAATGTAGGTGGTGGAAACCGTGTCACTATGAGCTCCACTATACACTCTTATTTTATATAAATGTTCTAGGATTTTCCTTGTAGATATTGTCCAGGTACTCCCCCAGTTCTAGAGAGTGTTCACTGGTGATAATGATATTAGATAAGGCGTCCTTGAGCTGGTAATGTTCGCTAAGGATCCGTCACACTTGTTCACAGTTGTCAACAAACGCGTGGTCGCGTGGGGCTCTCGTGGGCGCTTCTCCTCCCAGATGCCCCTACCATGCTCCCAGAGCACAGTAGTCTTCTATGAATATTGATTGATTATTTTTACAGTCTAGATTTATGATTGAGATAAAATGCGATTATAATAAAATTAGATATAAAGATTATAAGTAGTACTTGCTAGCAGTACTGATTCTTATTAAGGATTCGATTTATAATCCCTACTGGATATTGAATCAATGTTCCAATTATTTTTTAATTAAAAAATCCTTCTAGAAGCTTCTGAATCCATGAGATCATGCACAAAGTCACGTAGGCATCTATAGGGCCCTATGCGTACGTGATCCAAGTGGCATTATCTTCTAGGATCAAGATATATAATGAATCTATTGTGATTCTGATATGATTTTTGATACGATTTTGATTTGATATAGATATGATATAGAAATAATACATTTCTTAGATGATTATTAGATATGGTGGGTAAAAATTTCCCACAACCCAGACAGGAATATGATAGAAACAACATAGCTACCATTAATATATTAGAGAGAGGAGCTTCTATTGCTAGCAGGATAGGATCCAGACTGCTAATCATAGGAGACTTCAACCACAGGAAGATAGATTGGAGAACAGTGTTATGTCGTGTGGTTGGTCTTCGCTCCCCTGTGCCTGGGTGCCACTGACCACCCTGGAAGCCCAAAGTCTTACCAGGGTTGAGTCACTTCCCGTGATCCATACTTGCATCCGTGGGGAGTGAGGATGCTCGGCCTTCCCTCTTCAGCTGTTAAGTCCAAAGCCTGTAACACCTTGGCCGAACTGGCCCGACATAACAGCATACAGGTGAAATTTGCCACTCATCTGTAATTATCCACACAACCGTATTCCATCGATACAGCCTCCTAAGGTCGCCAGCTGGGGACTAGTTCTCATTCCCCAGCAACACTTCAGTGGTCTTATAAATAATAAACGGCCAAGGTTTCAGTGAAAGATATTGTGCTGTACAATAATTAATTACAATCTTAATCGCCCAAGAGATGGAGGAGACAATGCAAAAACAATGGTAAAATAATTACGAGTTTACTACAAAAATCTACATTAATTCATAAAATGATAGAATCTGCAGTACTGGCTGATGGCGGCAACACCCCCACATGTCGTATCTGGCAACTCAGTCAGTTGGCCATTTAAATGCCATGCGTCTTGACACCTGGATCTGGCAACCGCCTCTCGTTGCCACAAATATCACTGTCTCCACACATACATAATAATAATCCTGGCAAATAGCCCAGCCCTAGATCAATAATAATAATATCAATAAAGATGATAAACTACATCACCTAGCTCAAGGGAAAATTGATCTACCTTAACTTTTCTGCTACTAAGGCGTAGATTTCTCGCGATTTTAACTGGGGTCCTCTGGTAGCTGATCGGTCCCCTCGTTGATCAAGTCGCCATGTACAGGATTCCTAGGTGATTCGTAGCTCACGTCATCGCCGTACCTTTTCCCACTGGCAGGTCCTCCGGACACCAAAGACCATCCCTGCGCACTTCTTCTTCCCTCATAAACCTGAACTCATGGACGTTCCCTTGTAGTCTCTTTCACGGTGTCCCTTTTTACCGTCTAGTGTTTTAGACCCTGTCTCTTCAGCTCACTCATCGTACCCGGGATGGGGGTGGGGGGTTGGACCCACAGGACGTGTACGTCCTTCCAGCATCTGCTCTCCTCACACCGTAGGAGATCAGACAGCTAATAGCTCTTGGCGCCCTCACACCAACTGGACTATGCCTTCTTACACGCCTGGAGTTCAGGCTGGCGTCCTCGCCCCCTTGAAGGGAACTTATTCTCCTCGTCACCATATTGCATTCATAAAGAGCGTAAGACACTTTCAAGACCAAACTAAAATGGTAAATTTAACTTCACATGACTAGTTTGACAACCCTTTATATATATCAAAATGCTCCCTGAATATCAGAGAACTTACGGGATGTAGAGATATGACTCTTACTGCCGGATTACGGAAAATATAGGACGGGGGAACCGTAACAACAGAGACTGACATGGAGGACCAAACTCATGGAGAGCTAAGCTGCTGGACATGGCAACAAGAAACTTTCTAAGCCAACACATCAAGGGACCGACAAGAATGAGAGGAGAAGACGAACCAGCAGTGCTTGATCTTATATCTGGGATCTGGGAAGTTAAGTTTGAAGCCCCCTTGGGAATGAGTGATCACAGTGAACTGATATTTGAGTACCTGGTAAAGCTAGGAGTAATCCCCCCTCCCCCCCCAAAAAAAAAACTAGAAAACAAGGGACTAGCATATCAAAAAAGAAATTATGAGATGAGAAAATTCCCAAGAGAAATACCGTGGGACACAGAACTCAGAACTAAGACCATTCAAGACATGATGGACTATGTCACCCAAAAGTGAAAGGAGGCAGTAAACAGGTTTATCCCGGCTCAAAAGAAAAAATGAGAAGCAATAGAAAAATCCACGGTGTAATAGGGCGTGTATGGAAGCAAAGGAAAGGAACAAAAGGGCGGAGAGGAACTTCCCAAATAACAGAAGAGCAGAAAGCAGAGAGAGAGATACCAGAGAGCCAGGAATGAACATGTCAGTGTGAGAAGAGAAGCAGAGAGACAGTATGAAAATGATATATCAAATAGTCAAGACCGAACCAAAACTGCTTCACAGCCACATCAGGAGGAAAACAACAGTAAAAGAACAGGTGATGGAACTTAAAATGGGTGAGGACAGGTACACAGAAAATGACAAAGTGGTATGTGAAGAGATTTACATAGAAATTTCAACAAGAGATTCCAGGTCTTCACAATAAAACGAAGTGAAGTCCTTGAGCTAGGAGAGGTGGCAGTAAACCACGAGGCCTTGGAAGGGTTCGAAATTACTAGAGACGAGGTTAAGAGGCATCTGTTGGATCAGGACGTGGGGAAAGGCTGTTGGTCCAGACGAAATCTCATCATGGGTACTGAAAGAGTTTGCAGAAGTACTTTGCTTGCCACTCTCCATGGTGTATAGTAGGTCACTGGAGACGGGAGACTTACCAAAAATATGGAAGACAGCTAATGTAGTCCCAATATTCAAAAAGGTTGATAGGCAAGAGGCACTGAACTACAGGCCAATCTTTTTAACTTGTATACCATGCAAGGCGATGGAGAAGATCGTGAGAAAAAACCTAGTAGCACATCTAGAGAGAAGGGACTTTGTGACACACCACCAACATGGGTTCAGAGATGTAAATTTTGCCCGACAGGTTAAATAAAATTCTACAATCAGGTGACAAAGATTATGCAAGAAAAAGAAGGTTGGGCGGGCTGCATTTTCTTGGACTGTCGGAGAGCCTTAGACATAGTACCCCATAAGAGGCTGGTGCATAAATTAGAGAAACAGGCAAGACTAACTGGTAGGGTGCTCCAGTGCATAAAGGAGTGTCTAAGCAAAAGGAAGCAGAGTTACTCTGAAGGGTGAGACCTCAGATTGGCGTGAAGTCACAAGCGGAGTCCCACAGGGTTCTGTACTTGGACCTATCATGTTTCTGATATATATATATATATATATATATATATATATATATATATATATATATATATATATATATATATATATATATATATATATATATGTCGTACCTAGTAGCCAGAACGCACTTCTCAGCCTACTATGCAAGGCCAGATTTACCTAATAAGCCAAGTTTTCATGAATTAATTGTTTTTCGACTACCTAACCTACCTAACCTAACCTAACCTAACTTTTTCGGCAACATAACCTAACCTAACCTATAAAGATAGGTTAGGTTAGGTTAGGTAGGGTTGGTTAGGTTCGATCATATAACTAAGTTAATTTTACCTCCAATAAAAAAAATTGACGTCATACATAATGAAATGGGCAGCTTTATCATTTCATAATAAAATATTTAGAGAAAATATATTAATTCATGAAAACTTGGCTTATTAGGCAAATCGGGCATTGCATAGTAGGCTGAGAAGTGCGTTCTGGCTACTAGGTACGACATATATATATATATATATATATATATATATATATATATATATATATATATATATATATATATATATATATATATAGTACCTAGTAGCCAGAACGCACTTCTCAGCCTACTATGCAAGGCCCGAGTTGCCTAATAAGCCAAGTTTTCATGAATTAATATATTTTCTCTAATTTTTTTCTTATGAAATGATAAAGCTATCCATTTCATTATGTATGAAGTCAATTTTTTTTATTGGAGTTAAATTTAACGTAGTTATATGACCGAACCTAACCAACCCTACCTAACCTAACCTAACCTATCTTTATAGGTTAGGTTACGTTAGGTAGCCGAAAAAGTTAGGTTAGGTTAGGTTAGGTAGGTTAGGTAGTCGAAAAACAATTAATTCATGAAAACTTGGCTTATTAGGCAAATCGGGCCTTGCATAGTAGGCTGAGAAGTGCGTTCTGGCTACTAGGTACGACATATATATATATATATATATATATATATATATATAATATATATATAATATATATATATATATATATATATATATATATATATATATATATATATATATATATATATATGCAAACAAGCCTGAATGGTCCCCTGGACTAGATACAACTGAAAACTCACACCCCAGAAGTGACTCGAACCCATACTGCCAGGAGCAACGCAACTGGTATGTACAGGGACGCCTTAATCCGCTTGACCATCACGACCGGACAAAAGGAAGTGATAGCCGGAGCTATATGAACCACTTCCCCGCCGGTACTCGGATGGTAATGTTGGGCATACCATTTTATCAAATCCCCTCATTTTGGGGCAACATGTGAGGAACACAAATGAAAACAAGCCTGAATGGTCCCCAGGTCACGGTGTTGCCCCCAAAAATGAGGTGATTTGATAAAATGCTATGCCCAAGATTACCATCCGAGTGCCGGCGGTGAAGTGGTTCATATAGCTCCGGCTATCACTTCCTTTTGTCCGGTCGTGATGGTCAAGCGGATTAAGGCGTCCCTGTACATACCAGTTGCGTTGCTCCTGGCAGTATGGGTTCGAGTCACTTCTGGGGTGTGAGTATTCAGTTGTATCTAGTCCTGGGGACCATTCAGGCTTGTTTGCATTTGTGTTCCTCACGTGTTGCCCCAAAAAATGAGGTGATTTGATAAAATGCTATGCCCAAGATTACCATCCGAGTGCCGGCGGGGAAGTGGTTCATATAGCTCCGGCTATCACTTCCTTTTGTCTGGTCGTGATGGTCAAGCGGATTAAGGCGTCCCTGTACATACCAGTTGCGTTGCTCCTGGCAGTATGGGTTCGAGTCACTTCTGGGGTGTGAGTTTTCAGATATATATACATACATATATATATATATATATATATATATATATATATATATATTATATATATATATATATATATATATATATGTAATATATATATATATATATATATATATATATATATATATATATATATATATATGTATATATATATATATATATATATATATATATATATGTATATATACATATATATATATATATATATATATATATATATATATATTTATATATATATATATATATATATATATATATATATATATATATATATATATATATATGTGTAAATGATACTCCAGGGGGTATAGACTCATTCCTCTCAATATTTGCTGATGATGGCAAAATTATGAGAAGGATTAAAACAGAGAAGGACAGCATGAGGCTTCAAGAAGACCTGGACAAGCTGCAGGAATGGTCGAACAAATGATTGTTAGAGTCTAACCCAAACAAATATAATGTAATGAAGATTGGTGTATGGAGCAGGAGGCCAGATACAAGGTATCATTTGGTAGATGAAATGCTTCTGGAATCAGAGAGAGAGAGAGAGGGGGCTGGGTCACACGCCAGACCTTTCCCCCAACGCCCACATCAAGAGGATAACATCAGTGGCATATGCCAGGTTGGCCAACTAAGAATGACCTTTAGAAACTTGTGTAAGGAATCATTCAGAACCTTGTATACCACATGTATCAGACCAACCCTGGAGTATTCAGCTCCAGCATGGAGTCCTGATCTCGTCAAGCATAAGACTAAACTGCATATGGAGAAGATTCAAAGGTTTGCCACCAGACTAGTACCCCGAACTGAGGGGTATGAACTATGAGGAGAGTCTACGGAAATTAAACCTCATATCGCTGGAACACAGGAGAGTTAGGGGGAGATGATCACCACTTACAAGATTCTCAAAGTAATTGATAGGGTAGACAAAGACATTAAAAAGAATTGTTTTAGTGTCAGAGATGTGAATAAATGGAATGTATTAGGAAGTGATGTGGTGGAGGCTGACTCTGTTGGAAATAACCAACAGTTTTATACATCTCTTGTATTTTTATACAACTTTTGTAATAACCACAAGCAGTTACTAAAATTACTAACTTGTAGAATTAATCATCATCATCATGATTTATAATAGCCATATTGCCAGATTCTTCCTAGTCATAGTGACGACGTGAGGAACGACAGGCTGAAACATGAATTCTCTCCACATTTAGTTGGATTTATAACAGAGTCCAGTTTATCATTTCCTTTACTAAGGATAATTTCTTACTAATAAGTTTATTTTCGTTGCACACTACTGCTTACTGGAACTCCCCTATTTAGTTGATATTAAACATTCCAGTGGAAATTATTTAAATGTAAAATAATTCCACTTTATATTCCTCATTTAGTTACGTAGTTTTAATAAACCGACTTACGCTATGAGGAGTCATATTATAACATGAAAGAATTAAACGTGACATAGATACTCGTCACAATCTCTTCTTTCCTTAGTTAATTCCGATATATATAAATCCATTTACGCTCGAGATGCCTATCGAGAGCCGCGTATGCGCAATCGAGAGGAGGAATTTTTTTTATTAATATATTAGGTACATCTGCATTAGTGCAGCTACCCTAGACTATATGAAGTGGAGTACAGTGTCAAAAAAAAAAAGCTAACTAGTTGATGCTAGAAAATCCCCATCACACAGGATGAGAGGAGGAAGAAGACGCGAACGTCGCTAGCCACCACGCAAGAGAGAGATGCCATTAACAACGTGCCTCTACGCGAGAGAGACGTCATTAACAGCGTACTACAGAACGCATCAACACTTGCCTCTCCGACGACATTACACGGAAGCGTGGCCACCTATCTTGCCAAGTTACTGTGTTGCAGAACTCCTACTTAACGACTCATAGTTACGTCATCCAGCATCAGCGGCTGCCAGAGGTCGTGGAGGTCTACGTCCGCCTGCAACACAATTCAGGGCGAGCATAATTCCAGTTCCTACTGATTTTTGTTATATAAGTGCACTTAGTAACATTTTTGTTATATTAGTGCACTTAGTAACATTTTTCATATGTAGGTTGCTCGTTCGTTATGCCACGCAGTAATAAAAAAACAAAGTTAGTTGAACAGAATCTAGATTCTCACTTCTCTATGAGAAATAGTGATATTAAAGATATTCTAGACATCTTTACGTTTAATTTGCCTTTCAGCTTGAGGGGAGCGGCGGTAAGGAGAATTAATTCATTCCATGAGCTTGCTCGACACCGCGTTGCAACCAGTGTGCTGTCGTTATCGCCCAACACG
>WNGS01006448.1:0-13180 GCA_020271785.1 Procambarus virginalis | reverse complement strand
GCGGGAGAACAGACTCGCCAGCGCCATATTGGCTCCCTAAAGGGCCTATCCCACAGGCCAAAATGTTCGTCTTTCACAAATTTCTCGGCTCTTCGCGAATACTACTCTCTCCCACATATGTTCAATTGATGCCTGCAACGTAGAGAGCGCTCGAGAATAGTGGACATGACTCTTACAGCAGGCGTAGGAGAATTAGAAGGGGGGGAACACCGTCACAATATATATATATATATATATATATATATATATATATATATATATATATATATATATATATATATATATATATATATATATATATATATATATATATATATATATATATATATATATATATATATATATATATATATATATATATATATATATATATATATATATATATATTATATATATATATATATATATATATATATATATATATATATATATATATATATACATGTGTATGTAACATTAACAGCTGTGAAACTAGCTTCAAAAGATTGTCACTTGCACCACCGCCCACGACATGGGTATAAGGTGCATAATAAAGAAATTAATAAATAATAATTCACTTGGTAATGTTTAGTTTTCAGAATTAAGATTTTTTGTGTTCTACATCTTTAGTAATATTTAACTAGGCATTAAACTCCGAATATATGATGTTTGTGCTGTGTTTGGCGCTGAGTTTAGCAGTCTGCAACACACAAACACATGCTTTGGCGGATGAGAACGAAATGGTCCTTTGGGCGAGCGTTTCTGCCCGTATGTGAACGGGTAGCCATGTACCTAGTATTGTTTTTAATCAACACGATTACTTTTGAGTTAGAATTTATCTAAAGGATTAAACTCATAGTAATTATCATGTTATTAGTATTCTGATAAGATTATATATTTCTTTCTACAGGAGATGAGACGTCATTGAAACATCATTTTCTGCTGTTTCAGCAGAATATTGTGGGCTCCTGTGGCTGGCTTGGTTCTAAATAGTCCATGTCCATGTTGTCTGTGTTCATAAATATATATTACATTTATATATATTCCGTGGAGGAATTTTCCACATTTGTCATGTGAGTGGTAGTCAGGGAGGGAGAAAGAGAGTATTCCTCCTTAAACAAATAGAAGAAGTACGCCTGGTTGGAATCGTCATGTTAGGTAAGGGTTTGGTTCGGTGGTAGGGTTGTTGATTTGTGGAACCAGTTGCCGTGTGGCATGGTGAAAGTGGGGTCCCTTGATTGTTTTGGGCGTGGGTTGGACATATATATGAGATTGGGTGGTTGTAAATAGGAGCTGCCTCGTATGGTCCAAAAGGTCTTCTGCAGTTACCTTCATTCTTATATAATTTCAAAATACCTTTGTATTTTGACATAATCTACGGAAATATGCTGGGTGTCCAGACCTGGTTAGCTACCCAAGATCAGCGTAGCACCGGGGAACTCACTATCATCAAGCCATGAAGAGGATTAATAAAGGGAAAGATAATATTATATGGTCAAAAGTTGTTGAAAACCTTTCAAGGAAAAAGTTGTATGAATTTTGGGGTGAAATGAAACAAATAACAAGTTCACGAGGAAGGGCAACAAATGTCATGGACAATGTCTCTGGGCACAATAATATATGTAATATTTTCAAGGAGAAATATTTAACAATGTACAGCACTGCCAGATATTGGACAGATGAGATTGAAACTGACCTAACTACAGTTGTATGGGAGACTTGTATGCATCCTACCTCTAATGTTAAACTCCTGCACACTGTAACTCCTGTACTGCTTGAGAAAGCAGTAAAAAATCTATAAAAACTGGGAGTTATGATAGTTCTTTCAACATATCTAACAATCTAAAAAATCCAGATGCTTTTTCACCCACAGGGTTATAAACCAGTGGAAACGCCTACCCGCTGAAGCCGCAAATGCCAAAACTCTGCTGGGTTTTAAAATACAGCTGGAAAATATCATCAGGGCAAATGGGGGGACCTTTGACAAGCCGCCGACTTACTGTCCTCATCGAGGCCACTAGTATTAGTGGCCCCCAGGTAAATTCAGGTAAATATACGCTGACAGCCTTAAACATAGAACGCCGAAAGTGCATGTTTATCTACGTACCTCACAGGCTTTCTCTCCCACGGTACAGCATCATCTGTAATAAACACCTCTGTACTTGCTCCCATTTCACACAACTGTCAAACTGTTATGTCCTCCCCTGATAACTACGGAGCTATTGCCTTAAACTCATTATTAAACAAAGTATTTGATTTATATTACTCGTTGACCTGCTGTCTGACCAACTGAACATGTCTCATCCTCAGTTTCCATACAAAACTGGGGCCAGATTCACGAAGCAGTTACGCAAGTATTCATGAACCCTGGTTGCTCAACAAGGTCTCCTTGCTGGAAAAGGCCACACTCCCACCTTCCTCCCCATAGAAACCCTCCTTACCCTGAACCCTCCCTGTCCTCATTCAAATGCTCATTCAACCCTCCCTCCCCCCCTCACTCTATATACTCCTTGTACCCCCCTTCCCCCTCACCCCTTACCCCTCTCTGTCCCTCCTCTGCTCTCCTCTCATTCCCTCCCTGTCCCCCCTCCCTTCTCACCCTATACCCTCCCTGTCCCCCTCCTCCCTATTTACCCAATATTTTCTCTTTCCCCCCTCTCCCCTCACACCATACCATCCCTGTCCCCCTTCCCTTGAGCCTCCCATCCCCCCAAAAAAAATCCTCTGAGACCCTGTTAACCAACTCACAAATCTCCACACCTATGGAACGACTTCCTCCATCAGCAGAAAAAAAAACAACAAGAAGAAGAAACAAGAATGAACAGGAAAAAATGAGGTTCAAGGTAATGTATACAGACAAAGATGAGATTACAAATAAATCCAGTGAACTTGAAGAATGGGCACGAGATGAAAACGCAGACGTAATAGCACTCACAGAAACAAAGCTAACGAAAATCATAACAAATGCAGTGTTTCCACAGGAATACTATGTATTTAGGAAAGAAAAGGAAGGAAGAGGCAGAGGTGGAGTAGCTCTGCTGATAACAAGGGACTGGAGTTTTGAAGAGATGGTTATCCAGGGGTGTGAAGGTTTCAATGACTACATAACAGCGACCATAACAAAAAGGAGACAAAATCATATAGTAGTAGTCATATATAACCCCCATCAGATGACAGAAGACCCATGTGGGAAAAACCTGCTGGGATTGATATAAAGAGGAGACTACCAGGGATTTGTACTGAACTAAATTAAAAATTACTGTCTGCAAATTAATTCAACTAAAATCTCTAGCTAGGGTTGTAAATCCTAGCTCCTCTTTTCCTAATGACAGATTCTGACCTGTAAGGGGCAGGTGGGTGAATGGTTTAGTTGATAGGTTAATTGAAGATCCACAGTCCACCTGCCAACAGGTATCTCACATCAGCTTGTATTTTACACAAGGATAAGATTTAATAAATTCAGTTCAATGACTGAACACTGGCTCTGTTTAAATCAGATTTAAACATACATAGTCTAGCCTAGCTCCATGGCTATTAACAGCCAATTAATACACTTATAATATAAACAATTTAAATTGTATATTGTAAAAGTATGATAAATGACCTAAATATGGTCTGAGTACTGTTACTAAGTACTAAAATTATATTCAATTAAATGAACTTATGAAAGAGGAGACTACCAGGGATTTGTACTGAACTAAATTAAAAATTACTGTCTGCAAATTAATTCAACTAAAATCTCTAGCTAGGGTTGTAAATCCTAGCTCCTCTTTTCCTAATGACAGATTCTGACCTGTAAGGGGCAGGTGGGTGAATGATTTAGTTGATAGGTTAATTGAAGATCCACAGTCCACCTGCCAACAGGTATCTCACATCAGCTTGTATTTTACACAAGGATAAGATTTAATAAATTCAGTTCAATGACTGAACACTGGCTCTGTTTAAATCAGATTTAAACATACATAGTCTAGCCTAGCTCCATGGCTATTAACAGCCAATTAATACACTTATAATATAAACAATTTAAATTGTATATTGTAAAAGTATAATAAATGACCTAAATATGGTCTGAGTACTGTTACTAAGTACTAAAATTATATTCAATTAAATGAACTTATATGATTACTTAAAAAATAACTAAGCAAGCAATGGTTAACTTAATTTATATATTCAAGTACATATGCAATGTATTTATATTCAATTTAAAAGTATAGTCAGCTTGACTGAATCTCTTCCAACACTATGGACACTTATGAGGTCTTGTTTATTTATTGCAACTGAAACTTTTCTGACACAATAGACACTCATGAGGTCTAGTGCTGGATAAGACTCTACTGCTGTTCTACGATATTAATAAACTTACTGAAATATGAGGCGTTGCCTGCTTTATAACCGACAGACAGACTATAGGGTATATTAAAGTCACACAAGCATACAATTGGCCAACTATATACCAACATAACCTTCAATATACTTCTCTGCCAGCCGGGTGCCTTGTCTGACAGTTTGCCAGACTGATTACTCTCTTGTCACGAGTTTAGGCACAATATTTTATATCACAGCTTTCTGTATGATGTTCTGGTAGCATTGCTACGTGATTGTCCCTGCAGTTGCAGAAGAATGATAGTTGATGAAGATTAGGAATGTAGGTGGTGGAAACCGTGTCACTGTGAGCTCCACTATACTCTTATTTTATATAAATGTTCTAGAATTTTCCTTGTAGATATTGTCCAGGTACTTCCCCAGTTCTAGAGAGTGTTCACTGGTGATAATGATATTAGATAAGGTGTCCTTGAGCTGGTAATGTTCGCTAAGGATCTGTCACACTTGTTCACAGTTGTCAACAAACGCGTGGTCGCGTGGGGCTCTCGTGGGCGCTTCTCCTCCCAGATGCCCTACCATGTTCCCAGAGCATGGTAGTCTTCTATGAATATTGATTGATATTTTTACAGTCTAGACTTATGATTGAGATAAAATGTGATTATAATAAATTAGATATAAAGATTATAAGTAGTACTTGCTAGCACTACTGATTCTTATTAAGGATTCGATTTATAATCCCTACCGGATATTGAATCAATGTTCCAATATTATTTTAATTAAAAAATCCTTCTAGAAGCTTCTGGATCCATGAGAGATCATGCACAAAGTCACGTAGGCATCTATAGGGCCCTATGGCGTACGTGATCAAGTGGCATTATCATCTAGGATCAAGATATAATGAATCTATTGTGATTCTGATATGATTTTTGATACGATTTTGATTGATATTGATATGATATAGAAATAATACATTTCTTAGATTATTAGATATGGTGGGTAAAAATTTTCCACATCTTCCAGAGGGAGAGAACTGGCACAGAGTCCAATACTAAGGACAGTAGTAACCCTATGTATTTATTTACTCTCCATCGGATTGATAATACAAGTGCAAATTTTGCTTGCACTTTTGTGCGGCTGTCCTTTGTGGACGATTGTGTCTGTTAGGAGTCTGTGGGTCATGTGGAGTTAGAGTGTCTTGAGGTCTCTCAGGATCTAACTGCAGCTGGCTCACTGATTCCATGTGGATGAGTTTGTCCAATGTCTTTAGGGAAGTTGTCCTTTAGACAGGATTTTGACTATTCTCAGAATCCCCTGGCTATCTGGATGGACTGAGACAACTTTACCTAATGGCCAGTCAGCCCTAGGGCCATCACTGTCTACCAAGACAATATCGCCAGGTTGGAGATTAGGTATATTATGTGGGACATTGGCCCATAGTGATGTTCTCGTAGAGATGTAAGATATTCTTTTGTCCAAACATCATTCCATTTTTGGATTATGCTGGACAGATGCTTATACCCCTGAACCAACTCGCTCTGACCCACATATGAGGGATCTCTGATCTCATCATCCACTAGAGATGGTACTGGAGTCAGAAGTCTTCCATACATTAGGTGTGCAGGACTTGCACACCTTAAGATCCTATTCATGTTGAGTAGGATCATCAGACAAGTAAGTCAACGGCCGGTTATTCACCCTTGATTCTATTTCCGTGATTAATGTCTGGAGTTCTTGAAGATTGATTTTCTGAGGTGTAGAGATTTTCTCAAGGATCTTTGACAGTTTCTATTAAACGTTCATAAAATCCTCCGTGCCATGGGGCTCTCGGAGGGATAAATTTCCATCTGCAATGACGCTGTTCCAGTGTGGAAGTAACTGCAGGATGGGAACAAATTTCCCGTAGACATGCTTCTCCAGCTACCAAAATTGCTCCGTTATCTGAAATCATCAGCTTGGGGCATGATCGGCATGCTGCGAATCTGCAGAAAGCTTGTATAAATGATTGAGCAGTCATATCGGGTGTTACCTCTAGATGTACTGCTCTGGTGGTAGCACCGGTGAACAGACAGATGTATGCCTTGATAGGTTGCTTATCTGGAGTCCCTGTTAGATATATTGCTCCTGTATAATCTCCTGTCGTTTCGAAAGGATGTAGATGGACCACGTTCCTTTGGTAGGGGTGGTGGCCCTGGATAAGAGCAAGTTCTTGCATCGTACCTTCGGCATATCATGCAATTCTTCAAGATTGATTTGACTGACTGTCTTCCCTGAGGAATCCAGTACTGCTGTCTGATTTGTGTGAGTGTGTCTAACACTCCTCCATGTTGATGATTTGTTGATGTGTGTGTAACACAATCAACCTTGTGATCCAATGATTTTTTGGTGAAAGCCATGGATGCACGGTATCTAGATTGATATCTGCGTGTTTAAGTCTCCCTCCACAACGCAGAATGTTGTGATTTTCTTGGTCTATCTACAGACCGAGATTGTGTTTTAACTTATCGGAAGATTTTCATAGTTATTCCCATAATTTTCTCTCTGGGCTTGTCTTGCCAATAGATAAGTGCATCTGGAAAAGTGTATTTTATACCTTTTTTTGAGATAATGAAACACATTCTGTGTACATTGATTAATTTGATGAGCGAGGAGTAACGAGTACAATCCAAGACTGATATTTGAGCTTGCTGCCTGGTGGTAGTTATGGTTTGTGTCGTGATGACGTGCGGCTTTTGTTCAGGCCAACTACCATTCACTAACCATCTAGGCCCATAAAACCAAATATCTGCCTTTGCAAACTGTTTAAACGTCATCTTGATAAAAGATCAGCTGGATTATCTTTTGTTGGTACATGCAACAATTGAAAGCCTGCGGAAATTTCTTTAATTTCTGAGACGCGATTTTTACATATGGAGTCGGACAGTTGTCGTTTCATACCCATTGTAAGACAGCTTCATTGTCAGACCATATAATGACATCTTTGATGTTCATGGTAGACAAGACTTGTTTGATATGCACAGCTAAGCGTGTGTGGTTAGCAGTGCTTTAGTTTCCATCTGAGGCAAAGTCCTCTTTTTTAATGGAGCGACTCTGGCCTTAGAGGTGATAAGATATGATTGATTAGAAGTCACTAAGTAAGCACAAGCTCCAAAAGCTTTGGCTGACGAGTCTGCGAATACATGTAGTGATACTTCATCATTTTCCTCGACTATGTGTCTGGAAAGATTATCTTTTCGACTAAAGTTTGTTCTTGAGCTACTTCCATCCAAGCTTTTGTAACTGGAGTGGTAGTGGATCATCCCAACCAACTTTAGTCTTCCAAGCTTCTTGCACCAATAAACGCCACTTGATAGTTAAAGGATTTAGTAGACCAAGTGGGTCGAATACTTTGCTAACTTGTGAAAGCAAATCCCTTTTTGTGGCAATGCAGTAATTTACTGGTACAGATTTGATTGAAATTGTGTCCGAGATTAGATCCCACTCCATACCTAACACCTTTTGTGATTCTGGTACGTGATATTCAGGGTAATCTCTTGCTATTTGATTATTCAATGTTGCATTATTAGAGGCCCAAGATTGTAGTGGCATGTTAGCACCTTGTAGCTCCTTGTTGGCCTCTTGATATAATTGTAACAGTTCAGTAGTACTGTTAACTGTCCCTTGAAAATTATCTACATATAGATTCTGACTGATTTCAGCTTTATAGGGACTTGATGATTTCTTCAGATGAGTATCTAGAGTTGCTTGCAACAGAATGGACTTGACGTCGCGCCAAAAAGTACTGATGAAAATCTGAAAGTCACTATAGGACTATTGATATCTTCTGGGTTCTCTACCCATAGAAAACTTAGTGAAGTCTCTATCTTTCTGCAAGCCGACTCTTAGAAAGGCCTTACTATATCTGCTGAATACGCATATTTATTAAGTCTAAACTTCAACAGTATGTCATACAATTTCTGAGTTAGACTTGGACCTGTTTGCAAACAATCATTTAGACTGGTTCTTGGGGTCCAGATTTAGAGCTACAATTAAAAACTATCCGTAAAGGAGTCGTTTTTGAACTCTCATTACAGCCATGTGTGGTAAAAAATGGCCTGTTTGCTTATTGTCGTGTTTCACGACTTTCGATGAACTTATTCTTTAATTGTTGAGCAATAATCTCATGATAGAGTTTTAAATGCTCAGGCCTTTTTCTTAGCTTTGCTAATTGAGATATAATTGACTGTAAGCCATGTGATAATTGGTAGGTAAGGTTTTATGGTTGATTTCCATGGTAGCCTTACCCAGTACTGTCCATCATGGTACTGTACAGTTTCTAAGTACTGATTGTATGCAAGACATCATCAGACTTGGTTGTTCAGGAATTATTCCTATGGCATCAAGTTTCCACAATTGATGTACAGATTCCAATCCATCATCAATCATGTGGGGGATTTTAAGTGGTGACTGTTCTTTGCCTAGCCATGCACGATTACAGTTTCTATATGATGTGATTTTTCAGGAGTTGAAGGTTCAAGATCTAGTATAGGTCCTGTCATCAATATGCCTCCTGCTGATTTGAGTATATTCATACCCATACATTCTTCTGATCCCAGAATGAATCGATGATAGTAGTCAGCTCCAATCAGGATTCCGAAATCCCCTATGTAGTCAGAATCGAGTAGAGGATCTGCTAATTGGATTCCTTTTTCTTTTAGGAATTTAATTGTTGCTGCCAGACCAGTCACTTCCATTTCAGTAGGAAATTTATCAACTACTATGGCTTCAACTGTCCTTTGGGATGTACCTAGACAGACAATGAGTTGTACTACCGGAAAGGTTCTATGACCTGAACTGGTAAAAAACCCTGATATGGATGTAGATATTTGTTTTGAAGATTTAAGTTGTAAATCTTCTGCCATCTTTTTACTGATAAAGGTTTTCTGTGACCTTGATCAAAAAAGCCTCTTGTTTGAATACAAATTCCTTGATTGCATAGTTCTAGCTGTGCAGTAGGCAATATGGCTGTTGTAACAATTCTGTATCTAAGGCATTGACATTACTCATTACTGTACAGAATTGTACGGCTGTTGTGGTATCATCTTTGCTTTTGCCTGAGATGTAGGTTGATTATTGGATGTCTGTGATCTGGACTGAGTGTTGATATCACCACAGAGTGCTGTGTGATGTACACTTTTATGACAATATTGGCAGTTCTGCAACTGAGTATTACATTCACTTGTTTCATGCTTCCGTAGACAACGGATGCACCTGTTCAGAGATTTCAGTCAATTGAGTCAATGGCATAGTCTTCATAAACTGTGCATTGATAAATGGTATGTG
Source organism: Procambarus virginalis (assembly GCA_020271785.1). NCBI lineage: Eukaryota > Metazoa > Arthropoda > Malacostraca > Decapoda > Cambaridae > Procambarus > Procambarus virginalis. The sequence goes on along the minus strand of WNGS01006448.1, from coordinate 3,559 downwards.
CTTCCTGACAGAATAAGCATCTTGGGGCACTTGCAGCTCCTTTTGTTTATCTGTCTTGCGAGCTTGATTTCCTACAGTTCTGTTAACTGTGGGGATATAGCATATGAGCCAACATTACTCTGTTTCCACTTTGCAGAAGAGGAGTTTTGTTGTCTTGATTTTTGACTGCCAGTTTGGACATTTTTGTTTTTGTCCATGATTCACCTTTGTGATTTTTTCTTGTGATCTAAGTTTTCCTCGGCTTCGTAATCTTTGTACGTAAGCTCGAAGTCCATCAAAGATTTGGCTCTGTTGAGTGCATGAACTGACATTGGATTGGGTTCCTGCTTGAGATTTTGTTTGATTAAAGGATCAAGTTGATCTTTGATTTTATCTTCATACATTGTCATTTCAGCAATGATTTCCTGAAGTTCCCTTCGGGTAAATCTGCAGTACCCATTTCTTAGATAAATTTCTGCATGGCATTGATTTGTCCATACTTATCAACAGCTGCTTTTACTCTGGTATTCAGAATTATTAAATCAGGAGATGGTGTCTAGCCAACTTTTGACATTTGTCAATCAGTTGAGTTAGGTGATTTTGTAGACCAATAAGTGTCCTCCTATTTCTGTTTCAGCTGCTGGTGGAACACTGTCAGCCATTTTGACCTTTTCCGAGTGAGGTAAAGGGAGAAGCATTGCCAGACGTGTGGCTTTATTGAACAAATAATTACAGTACAGTTACATCCTGCAATACACAAGCCATATATTATACAAAAATTATAAAGACTAACAGTGCTTAAGATATATAATATAATAAGCAAAGTACACATGACTAACACTAGAACAAATAGAAATTAACTAGGAGTGAACATAAACTAACCTGTACACAGGCACGACACAGCTGGTCTGACAACAACAAAACAGCCAACCGAGCATCCAAACAAAACAGTCAAGCGAGCATCATCGGGTACAATAATACAATAACACTTTACTACATTCACCTAAAGCCCCTCTAGCTTTAAGTAACATAGTCCCGAAGATGAGTAGGAGTACTTCGCGTCCTTCCAGATCGTCGAAGGGACTCCTGCAAAGTTGATGCCTCTAGTGTTCCAGTCGGTTTCTGCATACCACCTTCTCGAGGGAGTGTTACATCAGAGAAAGGTTTCCAATTAGGTGTTTCAAAGTTAGGTGGTTCGGAACGAAGTAGTCCAGGATGAGGTAGTTCAGGATGAGGGAGGCGTTCAGGATGAGGCGGGTTGGGGTTTACCCCATCTTTCACAATCGCTGGGTGTTGCTGTTGAATGTTGAGATTGGGGTCCAAACTCTCGCAGCCCTCTGTGGCCATGGGTGCGAGGTGTCTTAATGATACAGTAGTAATCCTGCCATCCGGGAACTTGACATGGGCATATCCGGATTCACATCTACGACCTCAACCTCATCAACTAGAGGATCATTTTTGCTTTGACGCACCTGACGTTTTAGGAGGACAGGGCCTCTGCAAGCAAGCCACGTAGGTAGTGTTCGCCCTGAAGTTGGTCTTCTTGTATGCTGGAAGAATCGTTCATGTGGTGTACAATTTGTAGAGGTACACAACAGTGATCGAATAGAGTGGAGTGCATCAGGAAGAACTACTTCCCATGGGATACATCTAAGCCTCTCGTCCTAAGAGCTAGCAGCACTGTCTTCCAAATAATCCCATTGTACTTCTCAGCCTGGCCATTTCCTCTAGGGTTGTAAGGAGTCGTACGGCTAGTTGCTACCCCTTTTTTAGTAGAAAATCTTTCAACTCCTCCGACATAAACGAAGTTCCCCTATCAGAGTGTATATATGCAGGCATACCAAAGATTGCAAACAACTGCACCAGGCACTGAATTACTGTACCAGTAGTCATATCTGAACAAGGGAATGCAAAAGGGAATCTAGAGAATTCATCTACAACAGTAAGGATATATTTATTCCTTGAATGTGATGGAAGTGGTCCTTTAAAATCTATGTTGAGTCTTTCAAATGGCTGAGTAGCTTTAATCAAATGCCCAGAGTCAAACTTGCAAAACCGAGTTTAAGTTCAGAGCATGCAGAGCAAGAATTAGTCATCTTCTTCACTTCCTCCACAGAATAAGGCAGATTTCGACATCGGACAAAATGAGCCATACGAGACACTCCAGGGGACACAGATTGTCATGCAATCCTTTAATTCATCCATACTGGTGGCACCACATACACGTGAGAATGCATCAGCTGGTATGTTCTTTTTACCTGGGCGATATACAATGTCATAGTGGTAACAGGAGAGTTCGACTCGCCATCTAGCAATTTTATCATTTTAATCTTACCAGCTGAGTTAGAGTTAAACATAAAAGCGACACTGCGCTGGTCAGTCACAAGCCGAAAATGGCGACCAATAAGATAGTGTCGCCACTTCCTTAGGGCTTCCACAATGGCATACGCTTCCTTCTCCACTGATGAGTGCCTTTGTTCACTTTGAAAGTGTTCGGGAGAAGAAAGCTACTGTTGTTCATTCTGGGTTAGGGTAGCGGCAATAGCATGATCTGAAGCATCGGTTTCCACAGTGAAAGGAGTGTTGGGTCGATTGCTCGAACCACTGCCTCAGCAATGTCTTGTTTCAATCCTTCAAAAGCTTTCGCAGCAGCAGCAGATAAGGGAAAATCATTGGCATGAGAGAGAGGACGGATTTCTCAGAAAAACTCAGCACCCAACGAGAGTAATGTGCAAGCATTCCCATTGTTCTGCGTAAAGAACCTGTGTTACTGGTAGTGGAAGTTTTAACAGTGGCTCGAGGCGTTCCGGGTCAGGTCTAATTTCTCCCTCTTGTATAAGATATCCCAACAGCTTTATAGACCTGAGTCGAAAACTACATTTTCAAGATTCAGGGTCAGGTTATATCTTCTCGCAACGTCCATAAAATGTTTCAGATTTTATCATGGTCTTCCTCAGACTCTCCACACAACAGACATCATCACGTAAGCGAAGGTACCCTCCACTCCTTCTTTCTCAAGGATGCCATCAATTACCCTTTGAAAACTAGCCACTCCATTAGTGACCCCAAAAGGGATACGATTAAATTCAAAAAGCTTCCCACAAGCTTCAAAGGCTGTATAGGGTTTTTCTTCCTCTGTTAAACCCACTTGATGGTAAGCACTTCTCAAGTCCAGAGTGCTGTATACTTTAAATCTAGCAACATTATTCACAATCTCATCTATGTGTGGAAGGGGTAGGCATCCAGCCCGTGAATCGATTGATTGTTTGTGAATAATCTACAACCATTCTTTTCTTGTGATGTTCTCCTTTAGTTACTAATACCTGGGCTCTCCATGGAGAATGACTGGGTCTAATTATCTCTTCACGTAGCATCCGAGCGGTCTCAGATTTAATAAACAACTTGTCAGCCTCAGAATAGCGTCTGGATTTTACAGCAATCGGCTTGCAGTCTGGTGCTAAATTACTGAAGAGAGATGGAGCCGGAACTTTGACGGCAGCTAATCCACTATTCTAAGAGGAGGTCTATCTCCTCCAAAAGCCCCCATTCTCAAGCACAGAATGATTTTGTAAAAAGTTAT
>WNGS01006446.1:0-10417 GCA_020271785.1 Procambarus virginalis | reverse complement strand
GAATATGATAGAGCAATTTGTTACAAACTGAAATGATAACATTTTCTCACTAATTTGGTGAAAAGCAGACAGTGGGTGGAGCATCGAGGCGCACCTGTGCCAGCCACTTGTTGCCAATTAGCTGATAGCTCAGCCAGAGCTCACCACGACACCAACCTGCCTCCCCTGACCCCACTATTATTCCCGCCTTTCCTGACCACTTCCACCACTGATGACCTGCCTCCCCTGACACCACTATCACTCCTTTCCTTCCCTGACCTGCTTGATACCTGCTTGATGGGGTTCTGGGAGTTCTTCTACTCCCTAAGCCCAGACAGAGACTAGGCATGATGTCACAGCGCACCTTGTCCATGTCCCCACAGCCAAAGTAAGTGGAATTTGGTATTTATTTTTACATAGACATGTTCAGGGAAGGGCTGGACATGTATATGAGTGGGATTGGATGGTTATAAATAGAAGCTGCCTCATATGGGCCAATAAGCCTTCTGCCGTTACCTTTATTCTTATGTTCACTATCTCTCTATGCCATCCTTGACCACTTCTGCCACTGACCCCACCTGTCTCAACAATAAATCTTAACTACTGACACCACTTGCCCCCTTGACAACAACTCTGACTAGTGACCCCTGACACCTATTTTATCATCCTTCAACCACTTCTTCCTAGAAACAATGGGTAAGCATAATAAAACACTGTATAACTGTTTACCCTTTGGTGAATCATAGTTGATGACAGCCACCTCCTGACGCTTGGTCTCGGGGACCGCTTGGACGAACAATCCTCGCTTAATCATTCATTTGCATGTTCCACTGAACATTTAGTACAGAATTCAATTTGTTCGGATCATCTGGGAATTCAGTAGACCAGGGTTCATTAGAGTGAGGATGCACTGTATCTACATTTTCTTGCACCATTACAAACCACTAAGTAGTTCTGGTAGGTGAGGTAATGAAATTTAATCACAGCATAGCATCACATGCCACCTTATGCAGCAAAAGGCCTCCAATATACTAAGCACTTGCTAACTCTAGCCATAGCACTGCTATTGTTATCAGATTCCTGTCACTAAATCATGAATATGAATCATTTTTCACGAGTTTATTTTCTAATGGAAGATGAAGTATTATTTCATGTGTAGATGTACAATCTGTGGGTGTGTGCTGGGAATATCTTCCTACAACTGTGAACATCATAATTAGTATTGTGTTCACCGATATCTGAACCTTGTACATAGACTTTTATCACAATCAGGATCTTCTGTGGCACTATTATAAAAATGTAATCAGTTATTTGTTCCCATCATTATTAAGTGATGCTGTGGGTACAAGCTGCATGAGTGTTGTGAGCTACATCATGCACTATTTGTGGTTGCCCTCTTAATACACACCTACCTAGGAGGGGTGCTCACTATTTCCAGGATGGCATCTGTTTACTGAAGGCAAATGTGAGCCCTGTGTATGTATAGGACTCTTAAATCTTATACAGTGCTTTAAATTAACTCTCACTGACTCGCACAGTGGGGTCAGATATGGCATGATTGTCCCTGTTTGACAAGTGCATCTATAGGGTTCAACAAACCTATTCTCTCCTATCCTGTTCTAACTTAACCTAACCTGATCTAATGAAGCTAATAAATAACTCAGTTTTAATTCTGGGGACCTTTTTGGAAATTTCTGTGTTCGATTTTCACTCTTGAAAGCTACACTGTTCCAGAAGATGTTCTGAGTGCACTTGTAAAATGTAAATGGCCTTCCATTATAAATAAACAAAAGGTAAATGTTATTTCATATTGCTGTAGTTTAACACATTCCTGTTTCTCTCTTACAGCTCTTCCTCAAAGCCGAAGAATTACTCATGCAGTGCCAAGATAGTAACATTAAGCTCATGTAAATGGAAGGGCTACAGCCTATAGCATCTGCAGCTTGAGTGTCATAAAGCAGACTAATCTCAGATGTACTACTGGTACAGTATCAATGCTTTATTATCTTGACTTTTGTCTTAACATCTTTACTTCGTGTACACCCAGCTGCCTGCTGCTGCCAATTATTTCTCTTTTTTTTTTTTAGTTACCTTTCCCCAGAAGTGTTCTAGTTGCATTATTGACATCTAGTAAATTGAATTTTAACCCCAGTTTACAAAGAAATGTTCATAATACAAAAACATTATTTCTTTGGTGTCTTCAGTATTAGATATTTGTATAGTGTGCAAGTATTTTAAGTGTTGTTTATGTAGCCATTGTACTGTTTGGCTATAACATTTTGTAAGCAGTGTGCAGAAGTAATAACAAAAGGAATTGTATGTCTGCTGTGTGAAATACACAGACAAATTTCTTCTATACTAATCATTGTAAAAGAATCTTAAACCATTATATATAGAATAGCTTGTAATCAAGGCATATTTGTGCACCATTTGTCATATCTTCCACCTTTACCAATATCTTCATTCGATTAAGCAACCCCTCATAGTTCAACCTATCCTCGTTAAAGCACATCACACTTTGATGTATACTTTACCTAAGGCCAAAAACTGTCTTACTAGATAATGTTAGTGGCTTGTGAAATTGACGTATTGTCCTATTTCCTGTTCATGGGTCCTGTGATTGGTTAGGATAAGGCACTTTAGTATGACAGTTTCTTGATGCTGGGAATGCTTGTAAGAATGAGCTACATAGTCAGAGGTTTCTGCATCACCTTAATGCATTTAGATACATTCAGTATATTTATATTTTCTCATTGTACAGTATTCCTTGTTTTTAGAATCACTCTCCTGTAGTGTGCTTCTTTGTACTTCAAAACTTTTGTTTAGTTTGAATACTCATACTTTTCAAGCTGTGTGCAATGCTGTTAATTACCATAAAAGCATCAGTCTTCAAAACAAATTTAAATCCTTGTTGAATACAACTTAAAATTAATGAACACAGTAATAGTGTAATCATTGTTAGATATAATTTGAACTTTCATGCCATATGCACTCATTATGTAAAGCCAGTTCTTTGTTCAGTGTTATAAATCTGTATACAGAATATAGATTCATGGTATAAAAAATGTATGTGTATAAAGTGTAAAAGTTGTTACATTATTACTGTATTTCTGATTAGGTATACAGACAGGAGTTCACTCAGTAAAGAAGCCATATTGTTGTTCAGTGTTCTTATCAAAGCATTGTCTAACAAAATTTAGGCAAACTGAAATGCAAAACATATTTTAGAATCTCGTATTGTAAAGATTTTGTTAATAAATTTACTGTAACCATGCAAAAGTGTGTACACTAAAGAAAATTTGTATAAATGTAGTGTTTCAAGCACCTTCTCATAAATCTTTATATTTTTCTAGTTAGAGTTTTAGATTTAAAAGAAAAATATCTTAAATGCAAAATGTTATTGTACTGTATTTAAATAAAATTCAGTATTCGTAATTTGAAATATTTGTTAAAATATTTGTTACCTTTTATTGTACATTTTTTAGTTAATTATGATGGCTCTGGGGCTCGCTGCCCTTGCGAATCAGTCTCTAGCCAGAGATCTCGCTATTCACTTAGTAACTCAAATGAACATTCATACAGAACAAAACAACTTGGTAAAGCAAATGAAAATTGATACTGAAGAAAAACCTTATCATTGTTCTGTTTGTGTAAAAGATTTTACAAACAAATCTGCATTAATCTCACATAGGAGAACTCATACAGGAGAAAAGCCTTATCAATGTGCAATTTGTTTAAAAGACTTTTCAGAAAAATCAATGCTGGTAAAACATAGAAGAATTCACACAGGGGAGAAACCATATCAATGTTCAGATTGTTTAAAAGAATTCCTCAGAAAATCTCATTTAATATTGCATATGAGAAATCATACAGGAGAGAAACCATTTCAGTGTACTGAGTGTCTAAAAGATTTTTCAGATAAATATGCTTTAGTAGCACACATTAAAACTCACACAGGAGAGAAACCTCATCAGTGTTCAGTGTGTGAAAAAGACTTTTCAAAAAAATCTGCTTTAGTATCACACATGAGAACTCATACAGGAGAAAAACCGTTTCAGTGTCCATTGTGTCAAAAAGACTTCAAAGAAAATTCTAATTTAGTAAAACACATGAGGACTCACACAGGTGAGAAGCCGTATCACTGTTCAGAATGTCAGAGAGACTTTGCCAGAAAATCTTATTTAGTAGTACATATGAGAACCCACACAGGAGAGAAACCTTATCAATGTTCAGAGTGCCCAAAAGATTTTACATGTAGATCTGCTCTTATATCACATGTAAGAACTCACACAGGAGAACGACCATATCAGTGTACAATGTGTGTAAAACGCTTTAAATTTAAATCTGCTCTAATATCACACAGAAAGGCTCACACTGAAGAGAAATTTCAATGTTCTCGTTGCCTAAAAGAATTTCCAGAAAAATCTTCCTTGGTAAAACACATGATTCAATCATGTGAGTTACCAAACAATAATATGGTTTCCATCACACATGAGGGACAGCACATCAATGTTCATTGCATTTAAAAAATATATAGTTTTATATATGTTAGAAAGACTTCTATGAAACTTAGTCTAGTAAATTGTGTGAGGGTTCACACCCGAGAAAACTACATTCAAAACTGATAGTGTTCTTTCACAAAAGATTTTGCACTAACACAAATTAAAACTTAAAAGCAAAATTATCTCCCGATGACCAAACCAAACACCAGAAGATGAAGAGACAATGATGTTTCGGTCTATCCTGGCCCATTATCAAGTCGATTATGATAATGTACTATGAAAGGTTACCGAATCGACTTGTTAATGGTCCAGGACGGACCAAAACGTTGTTGTCTCTTTATCTTCTAGTGTGTGGTTTGGTCACCATATCTTTAGCCTCATCTTGGGTGAATTGTGACTTGGCTTATTGTGACTCATCCTCTGCAAATTATCTCCTGTTCTAATTTTTACAACACTAGGTATTTCTGGGGGAAGCCCCTACGGCTCCCCGGAGCTATCCAGGCTGATATGAATACCCTAACTATTTTGCATCAGTCAATGTGGGTGGAGTTCTAGGCCTACCGGGGAACACGAGCCAGAACCTGGCCCCCTCATAGAGGCACGAGGTGCAATGGTCCATAGAAATGCACATGTGATTTGGAGCATTCTGTATGTGCCATTGACTGGGACAGGCACCCAGAAAGGTAACCGCCACAAAACAAACCCCTATTCCAGTTAAAACAATGAAAAATGCCAACGAGTGGATAGAACTCCCCAAAAGAAAAGACGAGCAAACAAGCATGACGTCACCAGAGCCGCGCCGCATGTCTGCGCAGCTTCCCCTGTCCCCGGGAGGGGGAAGGGGACGCCCCAGACCCTTGCACCGGCGATCCACCTCTCAGTTCTTTGGCTGATGGGATAGTGCTCAGTCGTGTGGTTCCAGCTCCAGTCTTCTTCAGTGCTGTCATTGTTTTCAGTGCTGCTCTTACAGTGGTCGTGTGAGCTGGGAGTATTATTCTTGGGTACTCGGGCTGCATGTGCTTAGGGTCGCCTTCCCTAAGTTCCCTGCAAGTACTGCCCTTGGGGCTTTGGGTTCTCTTCCACAAGTCACCTTGGGTCTACCTTTGTTGGCTTTTCGCTGCTTGGCGTTTGGCCGCCCCGAGTGTGTGGGGGGGGTCCGCCATCCTTGTTGCCTTTAGGTAAGTGGTAGTTATTGCGCTGGTGGGGCACGGGGTACTGCGTAGCTCGTTTTCACCTTAACAGCGGCTGGTTCTGTTCTTTTCGGGTACGTTGTCCTCTTGCGAGGTTTTATTTTCGTTTTGTTTTTGCCTGGTGGGGGGGGGGGTCTGCCTTGTGTTTTCCCTCCCCTTATATTAGGGTCATTGTGTGGTGGCATCACCTGCTTCGCCGTCGTGAGTGGACACGTCCCGTTAGTTCAGTTTTTGGCAGTTTTGCTTGGTACTTTGGGGTGCCGGTTAGCAGTACCCTGCCTGGGATAACCATTAGCAGACCCAGTCTAGGGGGCCCTGGGAAACCCCAAAGGGGGCTTTGGTCTTTGGATGGTCTCCTCCATCGGACTCGGGTCCGATGGAGGAGACCCTTGTGTCCCCTCTCGCTTTGTGCGAGTTTGAGGGTTGCTCTGTTCCCTTGTCTCAGGGCGACACTCATTGTTTTTGCCTCTGTCATGCTGTCTGTTGGGTCGGTACACATTCGACCCAGAGTCCTGTGAGCTTTGTTGCTTGTTTGTGACTCAATTCACCCAATCTAAGGATGATGTTCTCCGGGTGCAGGCAGCACGCGCGTGTTGCACGATAGGTTTAGGTTATTGCAACGCGCTCGGATTGTCGCTTCCCCGGACGCCCCGAGGCTGCCCCGCTTTGCTTATAGGGACGCTGACTTGAGGGTGGTGCTAGCTTCGGCCTTGGTTCCGTCCCTGCTCCCCTCGTTCTTCCCCTTCGGTGGTTCATTCGGTCTCCCCCCCCCCTGCTTCCGCCCCAAAGCGTCTGAGGGCTTCGGGTTGGGGCAGGGTTTAGAGGCTTCTGAGACTTGGGCAGTTTCGGGGTTGCCCCATCCGGGGTGGTTACGGGGGCATTCGAGTCGGTTCCTCTTGCCCTTGCTCTGGGGTCTGACCAGTGGGCCCCTTCTCTTTTGGAGTTTTCGGCTGCCCCAGATTTTTCTTTTGAGGCAGGGGCTTTAGAGAGCAACTTGGCCCCGGGGCCTGATGTGGTGGTTCCCGGGGTTGGGGAGGAGCTGACTTGGGGATCCTTGGGCTCCGTTAGACCCCTCCTGGATTTTCAGGCCTTCTGAGCGTGGCTTACTGTTGCAAGGAGTGGGGTTTTCTTTTCCCCCCTCTGCGTACGATTTGGATTTGAGTTTGGCTCCTCCCGGGTTCGGTTCCGTCTTTCTGGAGGTTTTCGGCTTCCCGCATCTCGCCTCCTGAGGTGCGGTCGGCCGTTGCGGCTTACCTCCTGCGTGACATGGAGTATGCCTCCATAACGAATCCTTCTTCGTTCAGGTTTGGATCTTCGTGTCCTTACTGGGTGTTATAAGGTTCTGCGTTTGTCTTGGCTTGCAGACTGCCCCTTGTTCTCGTTGGATGCTTGGGACTCATTCTGCCGGATTCGCACATTTGAGTGATGCAAGGCATTGACAGTGGTCCAGGTTTACCTGGAGGGCAACTTTTAGCAACTTAATGTGTGCCTTTTCGCTCCTGCCCTTTTGTGGGACGTTAGTGCGGTGCAGCTTCATGTGCAGGTTCCTTCCCTGTCGGCTGCGCTTGTCGCTGAGGACTATCACGCTCGTGGCTTCTTAGCTGTGGTCCTGTGTTACTTTTCCCTCCGGGAGCTGTCTTTGGATTGGCTGGCGGAGGATGTAGAGGTGCTTGGGTCTGTTCTTGGGTCTAGTGCCTTGGTCTCGGCTGTTCGCGTGTCGTTTGCACTTTTGAAGCTGTTTGCGCCGATCCTGTGAGAGGCGCTGCTGCGTTTTTTTGCTGCGTGGTTCGCGTGTTGACAGGCGGTTCTTGCTTCCTCCTTGGAATCCACTTAGGCCCTGGTTCTTCCTTCGTCTTCCCCGTTTTGTTCTTTGGTTTTTGCGGCCTTTGCTGTTGAGCATTATATTCAGGCGGTTTGGGGCTGGCAGGGCAGGTTTCCTCTCCTGCACTCTGTCAAGTCATCTTGGAGTGGATGCGTTTGGGCGTGGTCGAAACGACAACGATGTCTCAGGTGGGTTTCCTACCTGTTTCCAGTCCCAACCTGCGGTTCATTCTGGACTTGTCCCGTCTGAACCCTTGGGTTTCTTGCCCCTCGTTTCGGATGACCACTCTGTCCCAGGTCCGGCTTCTGTTGGAGCCGCGTGCTTGGATGGTGTCCCTGAACCTGAAGGACGCGTGTTGGCACGTCCCTATTCGTCTGGGGTTCAGGGACTGGCTTGGTTTTGTTGTGGGGCGTCAGTGTTACCGCTTTCATTGTCTCTTGTTCGGGTTGAATCTGGCACCTCTCGTGTTCACACGTCTTACCCGGGTCGTGGTGGCCCGTCTGCGTCTGTTAGGAGTTCAGGTGTTGGGTTACCTCTGACTGGCTGGTTTGGGCTCTCAGTCGGTCCGCGTGTCTGTTTGCCAGGGACTTGGTGCTTTCCCAGCTCGTCGGGTTTGGGTTCCTGGTGAGCTGGAGGAAGTTCCATCTGGTTCCCTCCCAGGTTTGATCCTGGCTGGGTCTTGTGTGAGACTCTCGAACCGCTTCCTTGTCTCTTCGTCCGGTGTCTCTCCTTCGGCTGCAGTCCCACCTGTGCTTCTTTCTAGGGGCTCCCGGGTCACCTGGCGGTTGCTCGAGAGTCTGTGCAAGAGCCTGAACTTTTGCAATGTTGGTCTGCCCGCTGGGGCGGGTGTGGCTTCGTCGACTTTTCTGGTTCATTCGGGGACGTCCCTTCGGCCTCTCTCGTAATCACTGGGTTCGACCCCCAGAGGCCTTGCGTCAGCTGCTGCATCGCCGGCTTCCTCTAAGGGTTTTACAGGGTTCGGTGCCTTGACACCTGCCCAAGCCCTCGCTCGATGTGTTCACGGTCATGTCATCTCTAGGCTGGGGCTTTGTGACCAGTGCTCTCCAGGCCGGCCAAGGGCGTGCCGTGGGTCCGTCCTTCCATCGGACTCACGGCACGGTGTGGGAGTCCGTGGTTTTGTGATTTGCTCTTCGGAGGGTTCGGGTCGCCCGCGGATCGATGATCCGGCTCCATTCGGACTGCTCCCCGGTGGTTCATTGCTTGAACTGAGGGGGTTCGATGCAGTCCTTGGCTTTTTTGGGCTGGATGCTTTGAGTGACTCGTCTGCCGAGTTCTCTGCGTTTGATTCTCCTGGTGGTTCATGTCCGTGGTGTGTCCAACATCCTGGCGGATGGCCTGTCCCGTTTTGTTCCCCTGTCCACGGAATGGACGGTCGATGCCGACTCCTTCCGTTGGCTCTGCCAGACGTTCGGGCACCCGGAGGTGGACCTTTTCACATCGGCGTGGTCGAGGGGTCTTCCGGTGTATGTGGCTCCTGATTCATCTTCCCGACCGCGAGGCTGTCGGGGTCGATGCCTTTCAGCTGGACTGGTCGAGGTAGGGGTTTCTGTACCTCTTCCCCCCAGTTCAGTTGTTGCTCCAGGACCTGGCTCGCTCAGGGACTTACCAGGGGCTAGTAGTCCTCTTGGCCCCGTGGTGGCCGGCCCAGCCGTGGTTTCAGGCGCTGATTGCTCGGTGTCCGGACACGGAGGTTTTTCCGCGGCTCCCCCTCTTTCAGCAGATCGGCCCGATCCGGTACGAGACTGGTTCGCTGTTCTCCTTGAGTCTTCGTGTTTGATGTTTTTGACTCTGGTTTATCACCATCTTTGTGGTGATCAGGTGGCTTCCTTGATGGTGTCCCACCTGCGGGCTTCTTCTTGGCAGCAGGTTATCTTGATTATCTTGAGGTTATCTTGAGTTGATTTCGGGGCTTTTTAGTGTCCCCGCGGCTCGGTCCTTGACCAGGCCTCCACCCTCAGGAAGCAGCCTGTGACAGCTGACTAACTCCTAGGTACCTATTTACTGCTAGGTAACAGGGGTATCAGGGTGAAAGAAACTCTGCCCATCGTTTCTCACCGGTGCCCAGGATCGAACCCGGGACCACAGGATCACGTGTCCAGCAAGCTGTCCGCTCGCTCGGCTGGCACCAGCAGTATGAAGTTTCCTGGCGGTCCTTCTAGTTCTTTTTGACTCTTCATAGTTGCTCTTTGCTTTCAGTTCAGGTGGTGTTGTCCTTTCTCTCTTGGTTGTTCCAGGACCGTCATCTTATGCCGAAAACTGTTGCCTCGTATCTTGCGGTGCTGGCGGAGCAGCTGCAGCTTACTTTCGGTATCGATGTTACTTCTGCACTGTTTCGCAAGCTGTCTTGTGTGTTGTTTCACCTCCGGCCTGCTCATGCGCCGCCTGAGCCATCCTGGTCTTCGGACAGAGTCCTCTCTTATCTCTCTTCTCCTCGGTTTGCTGTGGCCCCTTCGGTTGAGAATTGTTTTGCTAAGGCTCTGTTTCTGTTGGCATTGGTCTCTGGGGGTTGTGTTGCGGAGCTTCATGTTCTTCTCTGGCACAGGGGCTTCTGCTCTTTTTGGTCGTGGTCATAGGTATGTTCGTCTGCAGCCGTCTCCCTCTTTTCTGGCGAAAAACGAGACTGCTGCTTTCCGGTAGGATCCTTGTGTTGTTGATGCTTGTTGGTCAGGCCGGGGGTTCATCATGTGTTGTGTCCGGTTGCGGCCCTCCACCGTTATTTGCTCACCTCGGCTTCTGTGTCCAGGGACGCGCTTTGGGTTCATCCGGTTTCCCTTCTTCCCTGTTCGAGGGATGCGAGTCTCTCAGGTCGTCTGCAGGGTAATTAAGTCTAGCCAGCCTGCGGTCTATCCCCGTGCCCATGATGTTGTAAGTTTTGCTGCTCTTGCTGCCGTCTTTGGCAACAT
>WNGS01006445.1:7968-22667 GCA_020271785.1 Procambarus virginalis | reverse complement strand
AAAATAGGTACCTGGGTGTTAGTCAGCTGTCACGGGCTGCTTCCTGGGGGTGGAGGCCTGGTCGAGGACCGGGCCGCGGGGACACTAAAAAGCCCCGAAATCATCTCGAGATAACCTCAAGATACCACTTACAACAGGCCAAGATATTTACGTATCACTAGTACAGATAGCTTGTGTTCAACTCTTTTTGTGAACTTCCATAATCATCCTGTTAGCAGTACTTTTACTGTGCACCCCACACCCACATCTTGTGAACAGTACTGTATGTTTATGTGCACTCTGCACTCATCCTGTGAGCAGTAAAGGGACCACAATAAAGTATTTCTGTGCTTCCTTTACTCATCATAAGTGCTTTCAATAACTTGTACACTTAAAGGATAGCTAACACTTTAACTTAACTTGTAAGTTGATTGGTCAATTCACTTCCCCCTTCAGAGCAGGAGAGATTGCTGAAATAGAGGGAATACAGAGAACATATACAGCACGTATAGACGCGATAAAGCACCTAATTATTGGGATCGTCTCAAAGCTCTCCAATGTACTCACTAGAAAGAAGACGAGAGAGAATCAAATATTACACCTGGAAGATACTGGAGGGCCAGGTCCCAAATCTACACAGTAAATAACAACGTACTGGAGTGAACGATATGGAAGAAAATGCAGAATAGACCCAGTGAAGAGCAGGGGTGCCACAGGCACAATCAGAGAACACTGTATAAACATCAGAGGTCCGCGGTTGTTCAACGTCCTCCCAGCAAGCATAAGAAATATTGCCGGAACAACCGTGGACATCTTCAAGAGGAAACTAGATTTATTCCTACAGGAGTTCCGGACCAGCCGGGCTGTGGTGGGTATGTGGGCCTGCGGGCCGCTCCAAGCAACAGCCTAGTGGACCAAACTCTCAAAAGTCAAGCCTGGCCTCGGGCCGGGCTTGGGGAGTAGAAGAACTCCCAGAACCCCATCAACCAGGTATCAACCAGGTATTGTTGACTAGCATTTGTCTTGGTCATGTAGCTGTTGGTGACAATACAGTAACACAAGAATATAAGAAACAATTGAAGGCCAATTGGTGTCTTGTGCACTGCCAGCAGGTAGGAAGGAGTAGCGCCTGTTGCTCTCTCCTGGCCTGCTGTGTCGGTGCCCAAGCTAATTATGTCCCTGTATGTTGGTTGTGTATGGAGAACCATGAACGCCCTTATTTCTTTTATCTGGGAGTTAAGCGTACCCAATGGTAGCGTTCCCTAGGGGAAGGGGACGCATGCACTTTGGTGAAGAGACTGGGATAAAGCGGGTGGTTCAGTGCAGCTCACCTGAACCAATAGACTCGTCTGGTTAGCTCCACCTAGTTAGACATCAGGTAATTGGGCATTGTAGGGTTGGTGTAATAACATTGCTCTTTCCTGACTGCAGTTGCATGTAACATCACCAATGTGCTTATGGCAGACGCTTCACAAGCTGTGGGGCTCTAGCAACACGAGAGGAAGTATACTGGAAGTATACTCGGACTTGCTTCACCGGGTCCTGATCCACATTGGTCGTGTGAATCTCCTCAATGCAATAGAAGCAGTTTAAGGGACTCCCTGGTCCTCATTACATTTATAGAATAGTGATTAATAGGCAGTTTGGTGTTGAAGACATCATGGCTGAAGGCTTAAGTGCGAGTACTGTAGTGGTTCAAATGAAACACCGCATAGAGCTTAACAGTAGTTTTTTTATAATTTGACCACTAATACATTGAGTGCTTGATTTATTCTAGATTGGTGCCGGCAAAGCTATTATTGTATTGGCAAGACTTAACATCTAATCGATTCCGGTCCGCTTGTGAACAAATCCTAACAATATGGCTCACAACTAGTCACTAGCACATCATGCTTGACGATGCCGGTATGCATAGGGACACGAGCTCCAAACAGAATCGCAATAATCATGTACAATATATCTACAATGGCACTGTCAGTAGGACAGAATAATTGCAGCACACATATACTAAATGTAGTATATGTGAAGCTCGCAATTTTACTGTCCTACTGACACTCCATTGTAGATACATTGTACATGTTATTGCGATTCTGTTTGGAGCTCGTGTCCCTATGCATACCGGCATCGTCAAGCATGATGTGCTAGTGACTAGTTGTGAGCCATATTGTTAGGATTTGTTCACAAGCGGACCGGAATCGATTAGATGTAAGTCTTGCCAATACAATAATAGCTTTGCCGGCACCAATCTAGAATAAATCAAGCACTCAATGTATTAGTGGTCAAATTATAAAAAAACTACTGTTAAGCTCTATGCGGTGTTTCATTTGAACCACTACAGTACTCGCACTTAAGCCTTCAGCCATGATGTCTTCAACACCAAACTGCCTATTAATCACTATTCTATAAATGTAATGAGGACCCAGGGAGTCCCTTAAACTGCTTCTATTGCATTGAGGAGATTCACACGACCAATGTGGATCAGGACCCGGTGAAGCAAGTCCGAGTATACTTCCAGTATACTTCCTCTCGTGTTGCTAGAGCCCCACAGCTTTGTGAAGCGTCTGCCATAAGCACATTGGTGATGTTACATGCAACTGCAGTCAGGAAAGAGCAATGTTATTACACCAACCCTACAATGCCCAATTTACCTGATGTCTAACTAGGTGGAGCTAACCAGACGAGTCTATTGGTTCAGGTGAGCTGCACTGAACCACCCGCTTTATCCCAGTCTCTTCACCAAAGTGCATGCGTCCCCTTCCCCTAGGGAACGCTACCATTGGGTACGCTTAACTCCCAGATAAAAGAAAATAAGGGCGTTCATGGTTCTCCATACACAACCAACATACAGGGACATAATTAGCTTGGGCACCGACACAGCGGCCAGGAGAGAGCAACAGGCGCTACTCCTTCCTACCTGCTGGCAGTGCACAAGACACCAATTGGCCTTCAATTGTTTCTTATATTCTTGTGTTACTGTATGTCATCCCAACAGCTACATGACCAAGACAAATGCTAGTCAACAATTACCTGGTTGATACCTGGTTGATGGGGTTCGGAGTTCTTCTACTCCCCAAGCCCGGCCCGAGGCCAGGCTGACTTTGAGAGTTGGTCCACTAGGCTGTTGCTTGGAGCGGCCCGCAGGCCCACATACCCACCACAGCCCGGCTGGTCCGGAACTCCTGTAGGAATAAATCTAGTTTCCTCTTGAAGATGTCCACGGTTGTTCCGGCAATATTTTATGCTTGCTGGGAGGACGTTGAACAACCGCGGACCTCTGATGTTTATACAGTGTTCTCTGATTGTGCTGTGGCACCCTGCTCTTCACTGGGTCTATTCTGCATTTTCTTCCATATCGTTCACTCCAGTACGTTGTTATTTTACTGTGTAGATTTGGGACCTGGCCCTCCAGTATCTTCCAGGTGTATATTATTGATATCTCTCTCGTCTTCTTTCTAGTGAGTACATTTGGAGAGCTTTGAGACGATCCCAATAATTTAGGTGCTTTATCGCGTCTATACGTGCTGTATATGTTCTCTGTATTCCCTCTATTTCAGCAATCTCTCCTGCTCTGAAGGGGGAAGTGAATTGACCAATCAACTTACAAGTTAAGGTAAAGTGTTAGCTATCCTTTAAGTGTACAAGATTATTGAAAGCACTTATGATGAGTAAAGGAAGCACAGAAATAATTTATTGTGGTCCCTTTACTGCTCACAGGATGAGTGCAGAGTGCACAAAAACATACAGTACTGTTCACAAGATGTGTGTGTGGTGCACAGTAAAAGTACTGCTAACAGGATGATTATGGAAGTTCACAAAAAGAGTTGAACACAAGCTATCTGTACTAGTGATACGTAAATATCTTGGCCTGTTGTAAGTGGTATCTTGAGGTTATCTCGAGATGATTTCGGGGCTTTTAGTGTCCCCGCGGCCCGGTCCTCGACCAGGCCTCCACCCCAGGAAGCAGCCCGTGACAGCTGACTAACACCCAGGTACCTATGTTATGCTAGGTAACAGGAGCATAGGGTGAAAGAAACTCTGCCCATTTCTCGCGGCGCCTGGGATCGAACCCAAGACCACAGGATCACAAGCCAGCGTGCTGTCCGCTCGGGCCGGCACCGACCGGTAGTTACGTGTAGTAATGCTCAAGATAAACCACTCAGTATATCAAAAGTTTATTGGGGCTTAGTAATGAAAATACTTACAGTAAAAAATATATTTAATTTGTATAGCTAGAGTAAATATAAAATGCATGCCATTGATACAGATGACCGCCAATATGTCACTATTAGCTACGTAATGATATATGAACTCTTAAAGGTTATATTTCATACAAAGAAAAATGCCATAAAAGTATATAATGAATAAGTGTTCAGGATCTAGAGAAAATAATTGTACTCATAAAACAGCAATATATATATTTATACTAAATAAACTATAAATGTCAAAACAATGGATATACAGTATACTGCAGAATTAATACAGAGAGCCTATACTGTATATAAAATAAAATAAAATTTCACAATGGAGTATAAATGTGGTACTGGAAATATTTAATTTTCGATGGGAACTAATAAACTATTTTTACATGAGGATTAATAAATTGTAAACTAGATAACTAGTTTGTGAGCTCAATGCAGATTTTCTCCACTTCGACTTTAAACATGGCAGCTTCACGCTGCTCGTATCCCCAGTTCTCAAGGGCAATACGAGCAGCGTGAAGCTGCCATGTTTAAAGTCGAAGTGGAGAAAATCTGCATTGAGCTCACAAACTAGTTATCTAGTTTTACAAATTTATTAATCCTCATGTAAGAAATAGTTTATAGTTCCCATCGAAAATTAAATATTTCCAGTACCAACATTTATAACTCCATTGTGAAATTTTATTTATTTTATAGTACAGTATAGGCTCTCTGTATTAATTCTGCAGTATACTGTATATCCATTGTTTGACATTATAGTTTATTTAGTATAAATATATAATATTGCTGTTTTTATGAGTACAATAATTTTCTCTAGATCCTGAAACACTTATCATTATATACTTTTATGGCATTTTCTTTGTATGAAATATAACCTGTAAGAGTCATATATCATTACGTAGCTAATATTGACATATTGGCGGTCATCTGTATCAAGGCATGCATTTTTATATTTACTCTAGCTATACAAATTAAATATATTTTTTACTGTAAAGTATTTTCATACTAAGCCCCAATAAACTTTTGATATACTGAGTGGTTTATCTTGAGCATTACTACACGTAACTACCGGTCGGTGCCGGTGCCGAGCGGACAGCACGCTGGACTTGTGATCCTGTGTCTTGGGTTCGATCCCAGGCGCCGGCGAGAAACAACAGAGTAGTTTCTTTCACCCTATGCTCCTGTTACCTAGCAGTAAAATAGGTACCGGGTGTTAGTCAGCTGTCACGGGCTGCTTCTGGGGGTGGAGGGCTGGTCGAGGACGGGCCGCGGGGACACTAAAAAGCCCCGAAATCATCTCGAGATAACCTCAAGATACCACTTACAACAGGCCAAGATATTTACGATCACTAGTACAGATAGCTTGTGTTTAAACTCTTTTTGTGAACTTCCATAATCATCCTGTTAGCAGTACTTTACTGTGCACCACACACACATCTTGTGAACAGTACTGTATGTTTATTGTGCACTCTGCACTCATCCTGTGAGCAGTAAAGGGACCACAATAAAGTATTTTCTGTGCTTCCTTACTCATCATAAGTGCTTTCAATAATCTTGTACACTTAAAGGATAGCTAACACTTTAACCTTAACTTGTAAGTTGATTGGTCAATTCACTTCCCCTTCAGAGCAGGAGAGATTGCTGAAATAGAGGGAATACAGAGAACATATACAGCACGTATAGACGCGATAAAGCACCTAAATTATTGGGATCGTCTCAAAGCTCTCCAAATGTACTCACTAGAAAGAAGACGAGAGAGATATCAAATAATATACACCTGGAAGATACTGGAGGGCCAGGTCCCAAATTACACAGTAAAATAACAACGTACGAGTGAACGATATGGAAGAAAATGCAGAATAGAACCAGTGAAGAGCAGGGGTGCCACAGGCACAATCAGAGAACACTGTATAAACATCAGAGGTCCGCGGTTGTTCAACGTCCTCCCAGCAAGCATAAGAAATATTGCCGGAACAACGTGGACATCTTCAAGAGGAAACTAGATTTATTCCTACAAGGAGTTCCGGACCAGCCGGGCTGTGGGGGTATGTGGGCTGCGGGCCGCTCCAAGCAACAGCCTAGTGGACCAAACTCTCAAAAGTCAAGCCTGGCCTCGGGCCGGCTTGGGGAGTAGAAGAACTCCCAGAACCCCATCAACCAGGTATCAACCAGGTAATTGTTGACTAGCATTTGTCTTGGTCATGTAGCTGTTGGGATGACATACAGTAAAACAGAATATAAGAAACAATTGAAGGCCAATTGGTGTCTTGTGCACTGCCAGCAGGTAGGAAGGAGTAGCGCTGTTGCTCTCTCCTGCCTGCTGTGTCGGTGCCCGGCAACGTCCCGGTATGTTGAGTGGAGGCGAACCATGAACGCCGGTACAGTCTTTTAGTTGGGAGGCAAGCGGTACCCAGTGAGTGAGGCGCGGGCGGCGACTGGCGGAAGGAGTGACGCATGGAGGTATCTGATGTAAAGTCACACAGGGTACTTAGGCGGCGGCACTGTTCTTAGTTCACTCTAGAACTGAGTCACACAGATGACCTCGATCTCATTTGTCATCTAATGTTCACTGATACCAATCTGTTTCGTTCTGGTAATTTACAAATCGAATGCTTCAAATACAATATAATCATGGCCGCGATCAGGGGCGAGCGCTGGTATATTGAATGAGACGCAGAGGATAACTTCACAGTGAGGTGAGTGAATGGTGAAATGAATGAGGTAAAAGAATGGTTCGTTATTGTCTTATTGGCCGTTAGAATGACGCACATCAGGTACGATGTCCCTCACAAGAATGCCAGTGCTACATTTTCTTGGAATGTCAGAAAATGTCAGAAAGCCATATAGAGTGCCCCATAAAACTAAGAGGTTGTTGCATTAGTTGGAGAAACATGCGGGAGTAACAAGTACCATAGGCACAATCAGAGAACACTGTATAAACATCAGAGGTCCACGGTTGTTCAACGTCCTACCAGCAAGCATCAGAAATATTACAGGAACAACCGTGGACATCTTCAAGAGGAAACTAGATTGTTTCCTTCAAGGAGTGCCGGACCAACCGGGCTGTGGTGGGTATGTGGGCCTGCGGGCCGCTCCAAGCAACAGCCTGGTGGACCAAACTCTCACAAGTCAAGTCTGGCCTCGGGCCGGGCTTGGGGAGTAGAAGAACTCCCAGAAACCCATCAACCAGGTATCAACCAGGTAAGTACCAGTGGATAAGCAGATATTTACTGTGAGGACGAGACTTCAAAATGGCGTGATGTCACCGGCGAGGTTCTGCAGGGTTCTGCACTTGGATCTATCCTGTTTCTAATATACGTAAAGGATCTTCCAGAGGGCATACACTCATTCCTCTCAAAGTTTGCTAATTATGTCAAAATTATGAGAAGGAATAAGACAGAGGACGAAAACAAGAGACTACAAGATGACCTGGACAAACTGAAGAAATGGTCCAACAAATGAATAATAGAGTTTAACCCAAGCCAGTGTGTTAAAAACATAGTTATTCAATTGTATAAATCTCTGGTGCGCAAACACTTGGATTATTTTATACAAGCATGGAGATCTCATCTTCAGAAGGACATAGCTGCTATGGAGAAAGTTTAACACTGGGCGACAAAAATCATTCCAGAGCTAAGTCAACTCTCATACCAGGAACGGTTGAGGGTCTCAGGGCTAACAACATTCCAAACGAGGCATGACAGGTGCTGATCTCGGCGAAACTTTTAAAATTCTGAACAATCTAGAGAAAATGCAGGCGACGAGTCACAATAACGTGGCTGAAAAATATTGACCAGACCACACACTAGAAAGTGAAGGGACGACGACGTTTCGGTCCGTCTTGGACCATTCTCAAGTCGATTGTGAGAATGGTCTAAGTATCTTAAGACAATCGACTTGAGAATGGTCCAGGAAGGACCGAAACGTCGTCGTCCCTTCACTTTCAAGTGTGTGGTTTGGTCAAAATCTAGAGAGATTGGAGGATGTTAATCCAGACAATTTCTTTAAAAGGCCAGATGTAACACAAACAAGGAGCAGCAGTTTCAAGCTCAACAAGCCACAGTTGGAGTGACTGTAATGCAAATGTAAAAAGTGTAAACCTAAGTAAATGTAATGTAATGAAGATAAGTGTAGGGAACAGGAGGCCAGATACAAGGTATCATTTGAGAGATGAAATTCAAGAATCAGAGAGAAAGACCTGTCCCCTGAAGCCCATATCAAGATAATAACATCAGCGGCATATGCCAGGTTGGCCAACATAAGAATGACCTTTAGAAACTTGTGTAAGGAGTTATTCAAAACTATCTATACCACGTATGTCAGACCAATCCTGGAGTATGCAGCTCCAGCATAGAGTCCATATCTAGTCAAGCATAAGCTAAACTGGAAAAGGTTCAAAGGTTTGCCATAAGACTATTACCAGAACTGAGGGGGTATGAGCTACGAGGAGAGACTACGGGAATTAAACCTCACGTTGCTGGAAGACAGAAGAGTGAGAGGGGACATGATTACCATATACAAGATTCTCAAAGGAATTGATAGGGTAGATAAAGACAGACTATTTAACTCAAGGGGCACACATACTAGGGAACACAGGTGGAAACTAAGTGCCCAAATGAGCCATAGAGACAGTAGATTTTTTTCAGTGTCAGAGTAGTTGACAAATGGAATGCATTAGGAACTGATGATTCATTAGGAGGCAGACTCTATACACAGTTTCAAAAGAAGATATGATAGAGCACAATTGACTCAGGAACCTATACATCAGTTGATTGACAGTTGAGAGGCGGGACCAAAGAGCCAGAGCTCAATCCCCGCAAGCACAACTAGGTGAGTACAATGTAGAACTGAGAACAGGACGTGCTTTATCACCTACAGGATTAACCCGTGGAGCCGCCTACCTGCCAAACCCGTAAATGCCAAAACTCTGTTGAATATTAAAATTCAGCTGGACAAAAATTATCAGATCAAATGAGTGGACTTTTGATAAGCCGCCAGCTTCCTCAAGTGGCCCTCAGGTAAATTAAGGTAAAGGATAAGTTTCAAATAAACCGCGTAACGGCGGCCGCGATCATTAAGAAAAACTATAGTAATTCAGTAAATTTGTTTTTAATTTGCAAAACTCCCTATAAATTATATAAATAAAATTATAAAATTCCAATGAAATATTAAAATTTCGTGTTGTATAAGGCTAAAAATAAATTATAATGCGTATAATATAAATATTAAATGTTAGTGTTGAGTGGAGGAGCTTGTGTTGGTCTTTAGCAAGCTGAGAGCGACCCAGCAACACAACGCCGGTTCAGCGCTGATTTTATCCAATTATCTCGACCGGAAAACCAGCAGGTAAGTGCATTTACTAGGCCAGCACTAGGCGCCAGTGATGATTGTGGCAGGTGGTGGCGCGGCAGGCCGCCGGGGCCAGCTGGTAGATGGTATAGGTGCCAAGATATGGTGGAGCTACAACACGTGTAGGCGCCATGGCTCCCATAAGCCTTAATTTTATTTACACTTCAGATTCAAATCATTACTCATTTTTTTTTCAGTTTGTTCATGTTTACACGCGCGCCGAGTACTTCTTAATTTGTTGTATTAAGGTGCCATATTCAATTGTATTATATAAGCTGTATACGTCAGTTGGTTAGGCTACGATGGGTTACGTGGGGTTTAAAATCTGTTGATGAGCCGTGTTGAATATGATGACTTGCTGTGTGTGTGAACGTTGGGGGTGAGGGTATGCCAGGTTATGCCTGCAGGTTGGGGGTGAGGGTATGCCAGGTTATGCCTGCAGGTTGGGGGTGAGGGTATGCCAGGTTGTGCCTGCAGGTTGGGGGTGAGGGTATGCCAGGTTGTGCCTGCAGGTTGGGGGTGAGGGTATGCCAGGTTGGGGGTGAGGGTATGCCAGGTTATGCCTGCAGGTTGGGGGTGAGGGTATGCCAGGTTGTGTCTGAAGGTTGGGGGTGAGGGTATGCCAGGTTATGCCTGCAGGTTGGGGGTGAGGGTATGCCAGGTTATGCCTGCAGGTTGGGGGTGAGGGTATGCCAGGTTGGGGGTGAGGGTATGCCAGGTTATGCCTGCAGGTTGGGGGTGAGGGTATGCCAGGTTGTGTCTGAAGGTTGGGGGTGAGGGTATGCCAGGTTATGCCTGCAGGTTGGGGTGAGGGTATGCCAGGTTGTGTCTGAAGGTTGGGGGTGAAGGTATGCCAGGTTGTGTCTGAAGGTTGGGGGTGAGGGTATGCCAGGTTATGCCTGCAGGTTGGGGGTGAGGGTATGCCAGGTTGTGTCTGAAGGTTGGGGGTGAAGGTATGCCAGGTTATGCCTGCAGGTTGGGGGTGAGGGTATGCCAGGTTATGCCTGCAGGTTGGGGGTGAGGGTATGCCAGGTTGTGTCTGAAGGTTGGGGATGAGGGTATGCCAGGTTATGCCCGCAGGTTGGGGGTGAGGGTATGCCAGGTTATGCCTGCAGGTTGGGGGTGAGGGTATGCCAGGTTATGCCCACAGGTTGGGGGTGAAGGTATGCCAGGTTATGCCTGTGAGGTAAGTAGGATTAAAAAAAAATAATCAAAAGTTATCATTCCCTTTACCCATAACATAATAACATAAGAATTAAACTGCAGAAGGCCTATTGGCCTGTATGTGGCAGCTTCTATTGATACCCACCAAAACTTGGTAATATATCTTTAATGTACACTGAAACGCTCGAGTGCTCCCACGTCAATTATGCTCGTCAGTTCCACAAATCAATGACCTTGTTTCCAAACCAGTAACTACCCAGTTGTTTCCTAAATCCAAATTTACCCAATATACAGTAATGTATATCCATTGCTTTGTTGTATTTTATGTTGACATCTTTAACACCTTATTAAGTACTTGCCTGGAACACTGTGCGTGCTAGTGGCTGTTCAAGAATGTAAGAACTCTTGTATATATAATAAATAAAAAATGTATTGAAAATTTGGAGCCGCCGTCCTCTTGGCTGCTGCTGGTTTTCTCATTAGTACATACCGTTGATGTGATTTCATTGTGCATCTTAACGAGAAGCGTTGGAGATATAACTACAGTACTGACAAATGGGGGGAAACGTGTGAAACCCTGATTGGAAGTCTGTAGATGCCTCGGGACCCCTAGAGGATTCAATGGAATCGTCTAGGGTCATAAGGGATACACATTTCTTACCTGCTTGCCACAGAGTTGGCACACTGTATGAGGTGAATTACTAGGTATTTATTCTCTGGTTTGAATGTCTCAACCATGTTTTCTTGCATAACCACTGCACTGTGCACCTGGTTTTGACAAAAACTTCATAGTACAATTGTCAAGGGCATATTTTTGGTTTTATAAATGTTCAGATAAAGTTAATGTCAATGTTTCCAAACTTTTCCATTTCCAAAAGGTGGTGAAAATAATTCAAACATTAAAATATAGCTTAACTAAAAAAAATAACATAAGAACATAAGAACAAAGGTAACTGCAGAAGGCCTATTGGCCCATACAGGCAGCTCCTATCTATAACCACCCAATCCCACTCATATACATGTCCAACCCATGCTTGAAACAATCGAGGGACCCCACCTCCACCACGTTACGCGGTAATTGGTTAGTACAAATAAATAAAATAGTAATAAAATAGTACAACTCTCGGAGCTCCTTAGGGTGCTATGCGCAGTACAGTGGTTAAATTAGCACAACAGTGGGATCTGTTATTCGTAATATATATAGATTATTTAGATTTAGGTTTAAGCAGCAATATTTGTAAATTTGTTGATATGAAATCGACAGGAGAAATAAACACTGAAAAAAACTCGCTATTACTTCAAGACTATCTAAATAGGGGTTTGAAATGGTCAAAAGATTGGCAGATGCAGTTTAATGCTGACAAATGTAAGGTTTTGAGGCTAGGTAATGATGATAATTACAAGATACAAGCTAGACACCCACCCCCTGGTGGGTGTCAAGGTAAGATAACAAGGTAGATGGTATTGAGATTGCGAAGTTGGATTGCGAAAGGGATCTGGGAGTTAAGATTAGTAAGAATTAATACCAAAAAATCGACGCATAAATGTTCGTAATAATGCAAATAGGACACGGATTTATTAATCGAAGCGTTAGTAACAAGACACCTGGTGTTGTCTTTAGCTATATCTTGCTCTGGTTAAGCCCCATTTAGATAATGCAATTCAGTTTTGGTTGCCGTAGTATAGAATTGGTATAAATTCACTTGAATGTGTCCAGTGTAGGATGACAAAGTTAATCCCCCAAATTAGAAACCTGTCATTTGAAAGATTAACAAAGCTTAAGTTGCATTCACTGGAAAGGCGAAGAGTTAGGGGTGACACGATAGAGGTTTAAAAGTGGATAAATGGACATAACAAAGGAGATATTAATAGGGTATTAACCCTTAACTGCGCATGGCGCATATATACGCCATGAGTAACATGTCCCACTGTGTGCATGGCGTATATATACCCCATAGGGTGCCAGGCACGATTCAAATGGCTCGCAGCTACACGGGGTTCACATCAGCTTCCTCAGGGCTCTTGTAAACAGACGCCATGTTTACAAAAAATTGTGGGCCGTATTCTCCGGTGTGAGAGCCACAGTACAGTACTGTGGGAGCAACCAAGGCTGGTGCACGCAGCATTGCTGTTCAGCTTGTGACCACAGCATCGCCTAAAAATGACAAAATAAATATGTAACTGCTATTATTTATCGATGACAATATTACAGATGACCTGTCTGTGATAATGACCAGGATTGTGATAATAGCAGGAGTGTTGTGATAATTAGCGTTGTGTTGGAGGAGTAATGCTGAGGGAGGGAGGGAGATAGCGTAGTTTACCGACTGAGTGGCCAACTGTTATTGCCTGCATTCACTATACCAGCTCAGTGGTTCTCTATGGTGAACACAAATGTAGATACTTATATATAATGTGTGTATTAGTTTAATAACAGCAAAAGGATTATGTTGGGATGAGCCATTTGGGTGACGGAGGTGACGTCGTCTGCATGACTTGTTTAGCTGTGTAGAGGCTGGCTACTATGCTCTTTGGGCACCCTACAAGCTTAGGTGTACAGCTACGGTGCATACAACATGTAGATACTTGTATATAATGTGTGTATCTAGTGTAATAACACCACAAACAGTATTGTTGGGGGAGAAATTTTAGTGTGCCCGACCTTGAATGAGTGAGGGAGGCAGCCGCCAGCTGACTGTGTGTAGCGACGTCTCATAATGTCTGAACTAACTATATCAGCTTAGTTGTACAGTTGTGGTGAACAAAACGTGTAGATACTTGTATATAATGTGTGTATATAGTGTAATAACAGCAAAACTATTTGTTTATTGTTTTATGAACGTAATACTGTAATTGATTCACGAATATGAACACCATACTTTTGAGTATAGCGATGATTTACCCATGTTATTATATAAATCTATCACACTACACACTATTGAATGATAATATTGCAAAAAAAAAAAATCAGACATTGAAATAATTAGGTAATAATATCTTTGTGGCAACTCCCACCTGACAGCTCTGGTGATGCTGACCGCCTCTGACGACTGCTCTGTCAATGCCCACATTTTGCCAGACTTCCTCGGCTTATTGCGCCCCAAAATATGCCACCTATGATTTTGTATTCTGTGCTCAGGGAACACAAATTAACATTTTTAAAAGACTAAAAAAAATGTTTTAAATTTTTTCTTGTGCACAGTGGTGTAAAATCTCCTCAGGTCCCCTTAGCAGCTTAAGGGTTAAAGTATCAACACATGACAGAACACGAAACAGTGTATAAATTGGACAAGTTTAGATTTAGGAAAGACCTGGGTAAATACTGGTTCGGTAACAGGGTTGTTGATTTGTGGAACAAATTACCACGTAACATGGTGGAGGTGGGGTCCCTCGATTGTTTCAAACGTGGGTTGGACATGTATATGAGTGGGATTGGGTGGTTACAGGAGATAACTCATATGGGCCAACAGGCCTTCTGCAGTTACCTTTATTCTTATGTTCTTAACACTTATTCGACGACACACGCCTCTATGCAAGACGCTGCAGACCAGTCTCCAGTGTCTGCTTTTACAGAGGCATGGATACTTATTGAGCGCTGGATTATGTACTGTGCAAACACATTACTTGAATCAATGCAGGAATGCTAGTACTTTTATAATATTTAATTTTAAATTCTAAAGATTGATTAAACAGTATGTGGTAAGCCTAGGCCTGCTTCCTCCAAATTTGTGTTCTGTTCAGTGGCCAAAAATAGCAGTGGCAAGTCAGCAGGCCACATAACTCCAAAGTTTGACTAATATGGGCACATATCCCAAAAATCAAACGTGGGCATTTGTTTGTACATGGGGGGGGGGGGGTTAACGAACTGCAAAACAATATACTGTATTAAAATAGCCTCCTTGTTCCAAATACAGAACCTTGAAACCCCAACATTCATCATAGGATTTAATGGTTGAGCACTACTGTACCTATAAATGTAAGCAGCACAGTGCTTTCACAGTGGTTTCA
>WNGS01006444.1:39404-49887 GCA_020271785.1 Procambarus virginalis | reverse complement strand
ATGAAATCCGCACCGCCCTCAGAAGCAGCAAATTTTGTATTGTTCTCTACTTAGACCTCAAAGGAGCTTTTGATACATTCCTCATACTTGCCTCCTCGCAAAGCTTGCGCGTTTAGGCGTACAGGGAAGATTACTTTTATGGTTAAAATCCTATCTTACGAACAGGACTCTCAAGTCTATATACAAGGCGAGTTTTCCGATGACATCCAATACAAACGGGTGTCCCACAAGGCTCCATACTAAGCCCACCCTTTTTGCTGCATTCTTAGCAGATTTGCCAAACACCCATCCTGTTCACCTCTCGGCGTACGCTGACGACTTAACATGTATTATTCAGACAATGCCTTACCTAATACAGTCTCAACAATGCAAACAGCACTTGACCACCTCATAGATTGGACACAACAATGGGGCCTTCAAGTTAGTACTACCAAAACCTATTATCAAATTTTCACTAAAAAAGACTTGCTCATCTACCTACCCTCACAATACACAACACTCCCATCCAACACGTACAAGAACATAAATACCTTGGCATGCACTTAGACTCGCCCTCACTTACCTGGAAAGCACACATTCAACACCTTAAACAGACGACACAACCCCGACTCGCCATACTGAAAGCCCTCACTGGCACCACCTGGGGAGCACACCATAAAATCCTGCTCCGTTTCTATACAACCTACATTCGCAGCCAACTGGACTATTGTTGCCAAGCATATGCGTCGGCTGCGCCTACCAACCTACAGAGCCTAGAGGTCATTCAAAACAATGCCATGCGACTTATATGTGGCGCAATGCGTTCCACTCCTATCCTCGGACTTTACGGGGAAACGGGCCTCACAAGCCTAGCCATCAGACGAGACATAATGTGTGCCAACTATCTGTCACTCTGTACCACTGCTCACCAGACACACCCATACAGATCAAAAATTAACCCAACAGTTAACCCACATATCCCCCGCTTCCCAACAAATCACTCGCAACCTTTCCTC
This sequence comes from Procambarus virginalis, assembly GCA_020271785.1. Lineage (NCBI taxonomy): Eukaryota > Metazoa > Arthropoda > Malacostraca > Decapoda > Cambaridae > Procambarus > Procambarus virginalis. The sequence continues at coordinate 48,892 of WNGS01006444.1, read as the reverse complement.
ACACGGGCTACAAACAACCTAAATATAGACCTCTCTCTACTCCAAAACTCGGAAACCCAACTTACTGTTCGCCCTATTCCACCTTGGCTTTATACAACTCCTAATACAGCAATACAACTCGAAGACAACATTCCAAAGTCTGCACCAAACTCAGCCATAGCCTCAGTCTTTCTCTCAACAATGAAAAATTGCTACCCAAATACCACAGAGATTTATACAGATGGATCTCGCATCATCATGAACAACGTACCCTCGGTCACTAGCGCTGTATGGATACCGGAATACCATCTCAAGCAGGGATGGCGATTACCAAACCAACTATCTGTTTTCACAGCTGAATTATATGCCTTATATCAAGCTCTCCAAATAATCACAACATTAGCAATCGGGACATATACAATCTGCAGTGACTCCAAGAGTGCGATTCAAGCCATTACATACTCTTCAACAACGTGCAAGGAGTTTGTTTACCCATGTCTTCAACTTCTTCATGAACATCGATTAAACGGTTATGATACCTCTATCCAATGGGTCCCAGCGCATTGTGGTATTCTCCATAATGAACTAGTAGATCAACTAGCCAAAGCAATGCACAACACACCTCACATTACCCGTCATCCAATTCCCCATGTTGCACGTAAAGGAGCCTTCAAAAATGCCATCACCCAAGATTTTGCGACGAAATGGAAAACGTTATGCTCACCTTTGCACTATGGGTCCATAAAAAAGAAATGGGAAACTTGGAAACATGTCAGATATAAAAGCAGAGAAATTGATATAGCGATGACCAGATTAATTAAGGCTGGGACATACCAAACTAGCAGCACACAGCTCAAAGTACAGAACAGACATCAACGAACTCTGCATCCACTGTCAGGTGCCTGAAACAGTCGAACACTATCTCCTTCACTGCTTCCGACATTATAGTGCCAGAGTAAATCTCAAACAAGTACTTATTTCACTTAAAATACCCTTCACCATCGAGCATATATTAGGAGGCGGTGACCACTCGTTACAAGAAAAATACCAAATAGTCAAAGCACTGGCTAAATATCTCCAGTCGACCAACAAATTGGGCCACATCTGACCTGCGCCACATTTATACCTGGCGCCACCAACAGCTAAACACAGAAAACAACCGCCTCGTCGCAGTACCAAGGATCAGCTGAGACCATAAACACAACACTACGGTCCGGCAAGTCTCGCTCTAACTCACACCTCTGTTCTAGTCGCCGCTCCTCTGTCTACACCACAACGCAACAAGCACTTTTGAAACTCTTATCATCCTCAAGATAAACGCCTCTACCAACATCTGTACTGGTGCAGTCATCGGGAGGACAAACCCTTCATGCAAACTGCACCTACTATCAAGAAGAAGAAGAAGAAGAATCAATAATCAAATTGAATAAAATTGTACGAAAAATGTGTCTTAGCTGTAAGACGATTTCTAGCGCCAGTTCATCATTCGTCCTCATGGTCACGGAATCCCCATAGAGAAAGAACTCGAGGTAAATAACACGATTGATGAGAATCTTGCTGGCACCTCAAATACACGCTGTAAGCAAAGGAATGTAAAGTAGCGATTGACTAGGCTACAAATTATGTTCAGATATTCATGAAACTGAGATGAGTGATAAACATTACTAACATGTTATTTTTGATGTTCATTCTTCCTGACGACAAACTACTCACAAATGTACTACCTACCTTGATGCACCAAAACTAGGAAAATACTTATGTGAGCGTAACAGAGTACTGAGGTCTGCCGAAATTCGCGTCTGCCAGTCTCAATGTTCACTGCTGTGCACACTTAATTACGAGTCCTGGTTCTAACTGTTGACGCGTTATTAACTGACGAGGCACTAGAGAACACATAGGCAAGTAAATTTCACTTATTAACTGGGTATCAACGTAATTCTTGTCGATAAGAATTCCCAGCAACTGCCATGTGCCTCACCCACGCTGCCTCGTGACCAAGCCTTGTTGAGTAATGGCGACGCCGCCTTCCTCCCTCCCCGCTCTCGCATTCACCACGGAAATTATTAAACACGAATTATTCTTTTCCGCGCAATTATGGATGAAATGCAATAATATGAACTGGGTTGGAATTATAGGGATTTATTAATTATAATATTCTTGATAAATGATCTCTAACGAGAAATGGAGAGGATATTTATACTTCTCCAGAGCATTCGATCGTAACAGAATAAAAACTGTTACTAAATAATTTCAATTAATAACTCTCGATTTACAAGATCAGGAGTAATATTATCAGCAATATGCTCAGATTAAATTATATTAACACTACGGTTAGTGGTGTTAAGAGCTACTGCAATTAGTAAGTTAATGGTAATTTATTATAATATAATAATAGATGATAAGTGTTGGAAATTTCCAACAGATGACTAAAATTTTCATCCAAAGAAAATTGTCCTGCGAGGTGCTAGAAGAGTTATACTCATATCAAAATAACACTATCCTGACAATGCAGGATATCATGGAAGGTTTGCGTTCAGTCGTAAAGAAAAGACAAGCAAACCAGGCACTTAAAGCCTATACTAGACCTACAGAAACAGTACCCACATCAAATTCTTTAACTGAACCTCCTAAAGTGACAGTCATTAGGTAATCCGGGTACTAGTAATCAATCTAACACTAACAGGTCAAACACTGATTTACTAGTGAGACTTAAGAGTACCATAAGTACTCCCAAGAAACAATAACCAAACTCTCCCACACCAAAGTGGAAGAAACAAGGCAGTTAGAGTAAGCAAGCAGCAAATCCCTCAAAATGTTTAGTTGCTGTTTCACCTAAACCGGGGACCTTTAAACATGCTGTAGGCTTGGGATTATGTCTATTTTGCCATTCACCATATCACTGCACAAGTTATCCTAACCGAGACACCCGAGTCGACGACTCGAGCAGTTACACAGATGTACCAGGTGTCTCAAACCACATCATGTCAACAGCTGTGAGACCCCATTAAACACATGCAACAGGTATCGAAGGGGTCAGCATCATGCTGCACTGTGCAAGTATACCAAATCAAAATACATCACAAGTTAATGCAACTGTGCCCACTGCCCAGCTCCTAATCAAGAATAAAGGGACCAACACTGCCATTCATGGCCTATTTGATCAAGGGTTACAGAAAACGTTTGTCACATAGAAAGCAGAAGAGACACCTAAACTAAAACCTATAACAAAGGTTAAATTAAACCTGTCAGGGTTCATGATAAATAGGACCCCAAGACTACACAGTAGTCCAACCACTAGTACGCCTAGGCAGTTATGTCCGACCTGTCCAGACCATAGTGGTCGATGAAATCCCGTTTGACCTAAATGTTAAGAGTTTTGGGAAAACAGCCAGATTCCTACAGAAAAATGGAGCCAAATTGGCTAACAGCAAGATAACCTCTGACCACTTTACCAATATCGGTCTACTTGTAAGGGTAGACCACTACTACCAGTTTATTACTGGACAAACTAAGCAAGAGGGGCATGTACCTGTTAAGATCAGCAGGAGGCAATCTGCTTACAGGTACAATTTATAATTGTACTTACAGATTAATAGAAAATTAAATTGCCAGCTGAATATAAATCTCCAGCAACCAGCATAAAGGAGAAAACAGCTGACTAAATAAAATACAGATTGACTTTGGTACAATTGATATTAGCTGAGATGTTTCTATGAGTCTCAGTGGTTAATCAGTGGCCAGCAGCCTAATAGTTGCAAGCCACACCGACCAAGCCACGGACCCCACTGTAGACTCGGAACTATTCTCGACGGTAATAATTGACCACACTCAGTCTTTAAGCAAAACAAATATAATAAAGCTAGAAAATCGGGTACCCAAGGAATTTCACGGGAAGATAAAGTCAAAGAAATTTATGACTTTATCTAGCAAGAGAAGACCAAAACCACACAAATTTTCTCTAAACTAGGATTTTAGGAATTCACTCGATGAAATTTTCACCTGCAGGGTTGCATCAGGTTTGTTTGAGGCTACTTCTTCTTTCTTGTTACTGCCCTTAAGCAACCTTAGAAACGCCTTTGAAGAAGCACCTTAGCACAAGCAAAATTGAAAATTTGCAATAGCCTGTAAGCGAACTCTTACCAGAGAACGATGAATAGTGAAACACATAGGTTGGGAGGATCCAATACTAAATATCTTTAAAGAAAGATTGTTCGTAGTAACCATGAGTCAAATTATCTTCAGCAACCTTTATTAAGTTTCTCATAACATAGTAACCTAAAAAAAGATTCTAATATATTATGTGCTTAGTTAAGCCCCAAAAAAGGTTATAGCACTGTAACCTAACATGTATAAACCGAGTAAGCTCCACTGCTCACAAATAGTCACAATAACGTGGCTGACGATGAAATCCTATAAGCTATGTGCTCTGTTATGCCTCAAGAAAGGGTTATAGTACTGTAGCCTAACATACTCAAAACGAGCAGGCTTAACTGCTCATAAATTAGCTAGGGTGACACTGTTAAAGAACTGGTAAATTGTCATGATTAGCAGTAACCTTGTACTTAGGTAGACTATAGGCCAATTTGTTAAGGTCAGCAGAGTACAAACCGAGTCTGTACTCGCAAAAGAAATATAGCTGACTATGAACAGAGACTGATTTAAATGAAATAATGATGTTTAATGATGATAAATGAAAAAGATATCCTCATTTAAAGTTAAGGGTGAATTAATAAGTCTTCAGTGATGAGCCTGTGAGCTGTAGCCTAACTAGCTTCAAGTCATAACAACCAAGCTACTAGCCTCACTGTCGTCTCCAAGTCATCCTTGATTTTAATGAATAAACATACTCGGTTCTTTAAAATGAAATAAAATTTTGCTAGGTTAGAAACTTAGTAGCACACCTAAAATACCGGTCCAAAAGGACTGTTGCACAACAGTGCAAACTTAGGCAATATTTAATTCTGCATAAGTGTAGACAATTTGCCGTTTGAGGTTGAGGTGACCCAATGAGTCTCCAGTGATGAGTAGGTGACTAGTAACTCAACAAGTTAAAAGTTACTGCGACCCTAGACACTGACCTCACTGTAGATTTGGAGTCTCCTTGATCTTAAAGAACATGATGACTAATATTTTAATCATTAATTAGATGTACCCATGATGACAGTTCCACGATTTAGTTTCCAATACCTGTCACACATCGAGACATCCGTCATGTACATTCCGACGTGTTGATTTACAAACAAGTAATAAGTTTTCAACTTCAGGGGGGAGCATCAGGTACGTGAGTACTGAATCATGAACTGTGACCTCGTGTTTACTCTCCCCTGGAGTTATGTCAGAAATTTCCGACCCCCCAAATACTAACAACTAGTACGACAAGATAAATTTATTGTGCTAGGAAATCAAATTTACTAACAAGTTGCGACGTGTCGCCAAATTCTTCCTAAAATCCATGGCCGCTGATTAAATCAGCCGTCCGGTTCCCATGAGAACAAACTATTTATATAAATCGAATTAAACCCAGTTTAATCTTTATTTAATTACTAGGTAATTTAGATTGGAAATTGTTTTAACTCATTAAAACAAATTATACTTCTATTTCTGGACAGAATTTATTGTAACCGCGATCAGCTGATTCGACTAAAAGTCATGAACCGAATATTATCTATGCATAGGTGCTTTTTATCTAATGACATTTCGGTTCAATAATATAAACAGCGGAAAAACGGCTGTTGATACCTAATGTATGTTATTACAAAGTAAAATAATGTTAGTAACATCTTATTAAATAGTAATACTGAGTAAAATATCGTGATTTGTATGACGATCATGCACCAACAGGACGCTAGAGGGCACGCGTCACTCTGCTCTGTTAGTCATCTTGACTGGTGCCCTGGGAAGTTTGTCTTTTAGCCTTGTAAAATTTGAAGATCATCCGTGTATTAACGAGTGCCCTACATTGCTGACGGTTTCATCCAACATTGAGAACACCACGTCCGGTTGGATAAATAGTCTAGGGGAGTTGCGTGGTGACCACCGGCCAGGTCGGACGTTCCTGAGGTCTCTCCGCTCCTGGCTAGTGTTTACGTTGGGTGATTGCTGGTTTGCCCTGCTGGTGGTGGTTTGCCACTGACAGGGTGACATTTGACTTAGCCATGGGTCTTCTTGCCCTCCAGTGAAGAGGACATTGTTGGCTGGTCTGGCATTTACAGTGCAGGTGGACCATCCGTTGGTTGGTGTCGCCCTGGTGGACGTGCTACATCTGTAGCTGTCGGACCTCGTGGGCATCCAGCTGCTTCAGGGCAACCGTGCTGTGGTCAAGTTTCGCCTCCAGGCTGCCTTTCAGGCATTTCTCGAGCAGTGTGAGGGGCGTGTTTACCCTCTCCCTGATACTGCTGGCTCTGTTAAGGTGGTGAATCTTAGTGTCACCTTGATGTCTGTGCCAGTGCATGGTGCCCCCTTCGAATTTCAGGACGACTTTTTAACCTCCTGTTTTGAACGATTTGGGACAGTGTTAAGTGTTCATTGGAACAAGGTTGTTGCCGGGCACTGTGTTGGTATGCTTGATGGCTCCCGCACCCTGACGATGTCGCTGAAGTGTAGTGTACCGTCGTCGATGTCCGTCTTGGGTTACACGCTATGCTGCCTGTATCAGGGTCAACCACGCACCTGTTATAGGTGTGGTTGTAATAACCCTGAACTCTTGTAATAGTTTGGAACGCTACCCCTGTTGCAATTTTCTTTCTCTCTCTCTTCACTCAATACCCCAGCTTAACACTTTTACAGTCCAGTATGACCCCTCACTGGACTGCCACGAATATAAGAGGAATATTAAATGAGGAAGTTACATAAAGGGCAAGGGTTATTAATTTAAAAACTAGTAATTAAAGTCATTAAAACACTGCCACCACCTTCCCGATCACCCATACCTGAATGTGTCTATCACCGATCCCCCAGGAAGGCAAGGGATCAGTAATTATGGAACTCCTGGGTAATATGAACTTCAGTAATAAATTTTTGGGAATTAGTTTGTTTAATTTACTTTGCTTATTTAAATCCAAGGGCAACTTTAATATCTATTAAATGGAAGAGAACATGGGGGTTTCCAATTCAACACATAAAAATGACAAAGAAGAGAAATATATCAAAGGGGAGTTAAGTGAATACCACTGGACAAGTTATACAATTTATTTTATGAAACATGTAAATTAAGACAATTTGAACCTATACCCTATTCTATTCCCCTAGAGGCACAATGGACATCTACTGAGGACATGAAATCAAGTGCACAATACCTTAAAACCACACTGAGGCCAAGATGTTGATGGCTGCCCTCAGCCCCTTGGATGCGGGCTTGAGTCTCCTATCACCAACATGCTCCCCAAGACAGACTACTGAAATCTTGTTTTACCAGCTTACCGGTGGAAAGGATTGATCCTCCCACCATCTAATACAGCCCCAGGGTTCCACCCCTTATTTTGGCAATGGCCAACCATTTAACACTAGGCCTGAGGTCTGTCTCTCTAGGGCCAATAAGGACTTGGCACTTATCTACCGCCAATCACCTTCCATGATCTGCCATGGTAGGATACATGAATTCTTGAAGATTGAGTCAGCTCTCTCCAGCTATTCGAAGGGAACAAGGCGTTTCTATAGTGCATCTCTGAGCAATGTTTACAGCTGATAAATTATGTCCAAGCCTGTCTCCTCCAAGATAAAGAGTAGGGACATTTGACTCGCCTGGTATGGGGGAGAAACCGGCGAGAGGGGAAGAGAGGGAATTGAGAGGGGAGATGGAGAGGGAAATCTGAGTGGGGAGGATTGAGTGGGGAAGTAAGGGTACCACGAGGCCCGCTAGCCAGATCTCTCTCAGGTCAACCTCTAGGCCCTTGACAAATGGCCGAAAGGTGGGGGGGAGAGGAGGAGACAAATGACGGGGAAGGGGAGGGGAGAAAGGGAGAAGGAAGGAGGGAAGAGGGGAGAACCAATGATCTGAGCACCAGATCAAATGGTCACGAGGGTCATCTGGCTGCAGCGTGCGACGTGGGAGCGTCTGGTAGGGTGCATGTTTTTCGTGCGGAGGATTTTCCGCCACTGTTGCATTGGGACGGTTCTGGGGACGGAGTGGGTGCTGTGCCTGAGGTGCCTGATTGCCTGTCTGCTGCTCCGCCTGTTGGGGCGAGTTCTACGGCCTGTGCAACACACGTCTGGTGACTGCTGTATCCCCTGGGGTTGTTGAGTCAGTGTGTGTGGGTGTTGGCCGTCGCCTGCACTGCATGTAGGCAGGATGTCCCGTGGAGGTTCATGTCACACACCCGCCTGTGGATGTGATATCGGCTCCCGGGGACACGGGTTCTGCTGTTTTGGAGGGGGAGGCTTTGGCAGGGGGCGGTGCCTGCCGTGCCTGTGTGTGTTGGCGACTGTAGTTCTGCTCTTTCCATCCCTTTGCAGAAGCGTGCACCTCGGTGTTCTGAGGTTGTTTCCGTGGATGATGTGGACAGTGTGGGTGATGTGGCCTCTGTGGACTCTTCGGACGGTGTGGGTGTGGCCTGTGTGGATGTGAAGATGGTGGTCGTGCTGCGGAGGGGCCTGCTGGGCGTGGTGTGGTTCGAACCTGTCTCGAAGTGTTCGCGGCGGGCTCGGGAGTGTGTCTCCCTTTGTGGTGTGCCTTGAGAGGAGGTGGGGGAGTATGGTGCTCTGGCGTCCCCCAGGTAGATGATGGTGCTGTGTGGGGCTCCGAAGTTGCTGCCTGTGCCCCCCTTCCTGCGTCTACTGTTGTTGGATCTTCGCAGTGGGGGGTTGTTCCTGATGATCGGGACCTCGTCGTGGTGTTGCGGAAAGATGTGCACGGGGGGCCTCAGCTCCTGTGCCTGTGGTGGGGTCGATGCCGAGCCTGCATCCCTGCGGTTTCCTCCTTCGTTGCCCCGGTCTGGGGAAGCCTAATCCTGCCCGCTGGGGTCGTGCCCTGTGAGGGTCCGTGTTGGGCCCTTATCGGGATGCCTGGGTGCTTCCGACCGTGGTGCTCATCCACTGTCTTGTGTTGGAGGTAAAGGAGTTGTTTATAGGGGGCGGATAAGATATCTCAGCCGAAGGGCACCGCTGGGTTGCCCTGACCATGGGTGATTTGGGATGCGTATGCTTGCGCTTTCCGATATACAAGTTTCCGGAGAAATATTAGTTGCCGTCTTGCGCACGCTGCTACGCCGTGAGTGGATTAGCTGCCGCCGTGAACTCCACATCCCGCCCTACGGTGCGGCGAGTCTCCGTCTAATGTCCGCCTCAGTTTTCGTTGCCACTCCTCTCTCTACGGCCCGACACATCTAACACTTTTGACTTTCTTCTCCTCCTTTTAATAATCATATCTCCTAACGATCGGATAATCTGTCACTAATTTATGGTCATAAATAATGACTAGACTACTTCTTCTTGAGAATAGGTGCAGTTTGCATGAAGGGTTTACCCTCCCTATGACTGCACCAGGACAGATGTAGGGAGACACATTGACGTTG
>WNGS01006444.1:0-39024 GCA_020271785.1 Procambarus virginalis | reverse complement strand
TGTGTATGCGTGCATGTATATGTTTGTGTAGCGTGCATGTAATATGTTTGGTATGCGTGCATGTATATGTTTGTGTATGCGTGCATGTATTGTTTGTGTATGCGGCATGTATAGGTTGTGTATGCGTGCATGTATATGTATGTGTATGCGTGCATGTATATGTTTGTGTATGCGTGCATGTATATGTTTGTGTACGTGCATGTATATGTTTGTGTATGCGTGCATGTATATGTTTGTGTATGCGTGCATGTATATGTTTGTGTATGCGTGCATGTTATGTTTGTGTATGCGTGCATGTATATGTATGTGTATGCGTGCATGTATATGTTTGTGTATGCGTGCATGTATATGTTTGTGTATGCGTGCATGTATATGTTTGAGTATGCGTGCATGTATATGTTTGTGTATGAGTGCATGTATATGTTTGTGTATGCGTGCATGTATATGTTTGTGTATGCGTGCATGTATATGTTTGTGTATGCGTGCATGTATATGTTTGTGTATGCGTGCATGTATATGTTTGTGTATGCGTGCATGTATATGTTTGTGTATGCGTGCATGTATATGTATGTGTATGCGTGCATGTATATGTTTGTGTATGCGTGCATGTATATGTTTGTGTATGCGTGCATGTATATGTTTGTGTATGCGTGCATGTATATGTTTGTGTATGAGTGCATGTATATGTTTGTGTATGCGTGCATGTATATGTTTGTGTATGCGTGCATGTATATGTTTGTGTATGCGTGCATGTATATGTTTGTGTATGAGTGCATGTATATGTTTGTGTATGCGTGCATGTATATGTTTGTGTATGCGTGCATGTATATGTTTGTGTATGCGTGCATGTATATGTTTGTGTATGCGTGCATGTATATGTATGTGTATGCGTGCATGTATATGTTTGTGTATGCGTGCATGTATATGTTTGTGTATGCGTGCATGTATATGTTTGTGTATGCGTGCATGTATATGTTTGTGTATGCGTGCATGTATATGTTTGTGTATGCGTGCATGTATATGTTTGTGTATGCGTGCATGTATATGTATGTGTATGCGTGCATGTATATGTTTGTGTATGCGTGCATGTATATGTTTGTGTATGCATGTTTGTATATGTGTATGTATGCGTGTATGTATATGTTTGTGTATGCGTGCATGTATATGTTTGTGTATGAGTGCATGTATATGTTTGTGTGCATGTATATGTTTGTGTATGAGTGCATGTATATGTTTGTGTATGAGTGCATGTATATGTTTGTGTATGAGTGCATGTATATGTTTGTGTATGAGTGCATGTATATGTTTGTGTGCATGTATATGTTTGTGTATGCGTGCATGTATATGTTTGTGTATGCGTGCATGTATATGTTTGTGTATACGTGCATGTATATGTTTGTGTATACGTGCATGTATGTTTGTGTATACGTGCATGTATATGTTTGTGTATACGTGCATGTATATGTTTGTGTATACGTGCATGTATATGTTTGTGTATGCGTGCATGTATATGTTTGTGTATACGTGCATGTATATGTTTGTGTATACGTGCATGTAAATGTTTGTGTATACGTGCATGTATATGTTTGTATATGCATGCTTGTATATGTGTATGTATGCGTGTATGTATATGTTTGTGTATGCGTGCATGTATATGTTTGTATATATGTTTGTGGATGAGTGCATGTATATGTATGTATGCATGTATATGTTTGTCTACGCGTGCATGTATATGTTTGTGTATGAGTGCATGTATATGTATGTATATGTTTGTGTATGCGTACAATGTATATGTTTGTGTATGCGTGCATGTGTGTGTTTGCGTGTTTGCACTTGCGTGCGTGTGTTTACATATGCGTGCGTGTGTGTGAGTGCGCGTGGGTTGTGCAACATTAACAATGGGTTCTGGACGAGACGAGACATCTGAGCAACGTTTCCTATTATCCTTGCACCTGATGCACCTGTACAGTAGCAGGAAACAGGTACCCGTGACTAATTAAGCTGTTGTGGGCTGCATCCTGCGGCAGGTCGATCAACCGCGAGACTAGAGGGGGGCCCTATAGGCCTAAGGCAACCCTCCAAGAAAGTGAAGAGCTTCCTAACCCCGACAATATGAAATATTTTCTAAAGATATTTTAAAATATCTTCACAAGGGTGTTAGTGCATTGTGTTTATTTTGAATATATATGTACATATATATCAATTTTTATTTAGAAAATACTATGAAAATGTTAAGTGAATCTTTGTATTAACTCCTAAAGCCTCCAGAACGGTGCCCAAAAACCGTATGTAACTTAACCCCTAAACTGCGCAGCTATTTAGAAGTACTACACCAAGGTGTGCATGACTATAATATCAGTTAACAAATCAAATAGGGAAAACCATATCGCGAAATGACGATTGGAGCAGCGTAAGGGTTAAGAGGGGCATAACTTGGTTTCTTATAAGTTGTTCAGTGTCAATCAATATTTTTTTGACTAGTTGTATATAAGAAGGGCCGCAATTGTTCCAAGTTTCAGTATTGCAGCCTAAATAGAAAGGGAGATTTTTTTTTTCAATGAATTTTACACATTTTCAAATTGAAACTACAGCCACAAGTTTCAAATGGAATCATTTCTGTGACACTCTTCTATCACATTAGCATATAATAAAGGATCTAATTCAGCGGATTTTGAAAAAAATATGTTTAGTTTTACTAATACAAATAGTCAAAGTTCCATAAAAAAATTATGCAAAAATATCATGGTTTATTACTATTATAAAATCAATAAATGAACTTAGTAAAAAAAAGTTCGAACCAGATTGCAGAAGCCTAAACTCTACATATAAGGTGTAAGTTTCATGTAAATTGAATACAAAAATTAAAGAGTTGTAAGAACGTTTATGTTACTTGAAAATAAATAAACAAATAATAAAGTCTAAGGTGCTGCCATCTGTGGCTGAGGTTGACATCAACCAATTTCCTCCAAAATTGGCACCCTTACAGATAGTCTTACGTGCAGTCAGGTGTATAAGTTTCATTGAAATCGTCCGATAAACAAGGAAAAAAATGGGAAAAAATGAAAAAATATTAATTTTTTTTTAACTAAATTTTGGGGGATAAAACTAATTATTAAATATTTTTATTATATGCTATTATGATACCTGAGAGTCATAGACATGATTTCAGATGACACTTGTGTTTGATGTTAATTTTTGACCATTTTGGAAATTTTTTGACACACAATTCATTTTTTTTCTCCCTTCCTATTTATGCTACGATGCTGAGACTTGGACCAGATGAAACTCTTTTCATATACAACTCGTCAAAAAAGTTTGAATGAAATCGAACTAGTTTTCATTTATTGCGTATTTTTACATTATCCTCCCTTAAAAGAGAATAAGTAATTTTCCGGGAAAAAAGTTACTTTTATATTTTCTCTGGTGGAAATAAATGAAGGTGAGTATGTTAGCCTGAGGAGCCGCAGCTTGTTGCTATCGCCAGCAACTGTGCAACGATATCCATGATAACCTCAGAACACACACCACCAACTGTATAGGTGGGTGTTGTCACGGTGGTGAGGCGGAGTGTGGCAGGGAGGGAGGGAAGGCAGCAGGGGCTGGCTAGCTGGGGGGTGGCAGGGAGGCACCAGGCTAGCGGTACCTGGCAGTGGGGGGTGGCAGGGAGAGGGTGTGGCAGGGAAGGCAGCAGGGAGGCACCAGGCTAGCGGTACCTGGCAGTGGGGAGTGGCAGGGAGAGGGTGTGGCAGGGAAGGCAGCAGGGAGGCACCAGGTTAGCGGTACCTGGCAGTGGGGGGTGGCAGGGAAGGAAGGCAGCAGGGAGGCACCAGGCTAGCGGTACCTGGCAGTGGGGGGTGGCAGGGAGAGGGTGTGGCAGGGAAGGCAGCAGGGAGGCACCAGGCTAGCGGTACCTGGCAGTGGGGGGTGGCAGGGAGAGGGTGTGGCAGGGAAGGCAGCAGGGAGGCACCAGGCTAGCGGTACCTGGCAGTGGGGGGTGGCAGGGAGAGGGTGTGGCAGGGAAGGCAGCAGGGAGGCACCAGGCTAGCGGTACCTGGCAGTGTGGGGTGGCAGGGAGGGTGTGGCAGGGAAGGCAGCAGGGAGGCACCAGGCTAGCGGTACCTGGCAGTGGGGGGTGGCAGGGAGAGGGTGTGGCAGGGAAGGCAGCAGGGAGGCACCAGGCTAGCGGTACCTGGCAGTGGGGGGTGGCAGGGAGAGGGGGTGGCAGGGAAGGAAGGCAGCAGGTTAGCGGTACCTGGCAGTGGGGGGTGGCAGGGAGAGGGTGTGGCAGGGAAGGCAGCAGGGAGGCACCAGGTTAGCGGTACCTGGCAGTGGGGGGTGGCAGGGAGAGGGTGTGGCAGGGAAGGCAGCAGGGAGGCACCAGGCTAGCGGTACCTGGCAGTGGGGGTCGCCCCGCCACCACCACCAAGACCCAAGTTGACAGTCAGTGTTGTTGGTGACGCCGCGGGGAGAGGTCATACGCCGCTCCCCTACGCCGCTCCTGGCTTGCTTGCTGTGCTACCCTCGCTCTCTGGAAGTGTGTTTAACAGGGGCTGTTGTGGTTTGCCTCTGATGTTTACCTCGGGGGAACCTTCCAACAAGCCTGTCACATCAGTGTATAGTTTATATTTTGAAAACATGGAGTTCATATAGAAATATTTTTATCCAGAAAATTCCCCAAACAGCTTATATATATATGAACGATTAATGAATAATTGTATAAATATATTAAGAGTGCAACAGTTAGTTCATATTATTATCCTCCAATATATAAGATACATATAAGAGGATGCGTAACGTTAGATAGCGTAGTGTGGTCAATGACCTAAGTGTTGGTGGTTAACTTGCGCGCGCGCGCGTGTGTGTGTGTGTGTGTGTGCGTGCGTGGTGCTGCGAGGATCATCGTTTTGGAGGCACTAATACCTGCTGAACCACGCTCCAGGGGCACCAGGCGTGCCACGCTCCAGGGGCACCGGGCGTGCCACGCTCCAGGGGCACCGGGCGTGCCACGCTCCAGGGGCACCGAGCGTGCCACGCTCCAGGGGCACGGGCGTGCCACGCTCCAGGGGCACCGGGCGTGCCACGCTCCAGGGGCACCGGACGTGCCACGCTCCAGGGGCACCGGGCGTGCCACGCTCCAGGGGCACCGGGCGTGCCACGCTCCAGGGGCACTAGGCGTGCCAAGTCGACCCACAATGAAGGTCGTTCACATGTACCTCCTGACAGCGCTCTCAGTCGTCGTCGCCGCCAACCAATTAGGTAAGTTAGTCAGGCTGTTAGCGTAGCCTTTTTAGCGGTTAACATGTGGGCTCGACCATCCCCCCCTGACCCCAACTTGACCTCTGACCCCAACTTGACCTCTGACCCCAACTTGACCTCTGACCCCAACTCTTGGCTACAAATGTTTGGATTATATTGTTATTCATTTTGTGTGTTTCCTGGGTAACAATGCAGGCAGAATTAACTGATTGATGCGGTCTCGCCTCATAGCAGCGTCCATTATATTTTTATGGACCGTTTCCTGCGGCCGGATGGACTGTCAGGTCACTACCATTAGCTCTGCATTGACGGTACAAAGCCGGGTACCGTCAAACGTTACAAACGAGCCAGGTACCGTCAAACGTTTCAAACGAGCCAGGTACCGTCAAACGTTTCATACGAGCCGGGTACCGTCAAACGTTTCATACGAGCCGGGTACCGTCAAACGGTTCAAACGAGCCGGGTACCGTCAAACGGTTCAAACGAGCCGGGTACCGTCAAACGGTTCAAACGAGCCGGGTACCGACAAACCCTACACTGGCATTCCAACAAATCTAGTTTTATAATATTTAATGCTCTATATATATCGTTTCCTTACGGTAGGTAGGTTACGCAGGTTTTTAAACCGGTTGGCGAACGGCCTTGATTACCAAGTGAGGAGAATACTTAGGTTGTGGCTCCCTAAGGTGTAGAATATTACCACTCGCTGAATACCTTTTCATGTCACTTGTATTAACTTCATTAATGGTACATTGACCCCAAGAGTCTTTGTTGCAAAAACAAAAATTCTGACTTGGTTGCAACTACATTTTTGTCGTAAGTTTAAACGCTATTTAGTTTTTCTTAAAAATGCCACATTTCCATCTTTAAATGTCAGTGCAGCATTGCCAATGTTGGCTCCGTGGTTCACTGCTTAACCTAACCTTCCTCTTTTTACCCTCATCTCACCAACTAGTTTAGGTGACAGCTTGTTCAACCAGGCTCTTAGTGCTTGTATTTACATGACAAACAGTAATACACACACATAGTGGGCCTGATAGCTGAGTGGACAGCGCTTCGGATTCGTAGTCCTGAGGTTCCGGGTTTGATCCCCGGTGGAGGCGGAGACAAATGGGCAGAATATCTTTCACCCTGATGCCCCCGTTACCTAGCAGTAAATAGGTACCTGGGAGTTAGGCAGCTGCTACGGGCTGCTTCCTGGGGTGTGTGTTGTACTCGCCTATTTGCGCTTACAGGATTGAGCATTGACTCTTGGATCCCGCCTTTCTAGCCATCGGTTGTTTACAGCAATGACTCCTGTCCCATTTCCCTATCATACCTGGTTTGAAAATTATGAATAGAGTTTGCTTCCACAACCTGCTCCTTAAGTGCATTCCATTTTCCCACTACTCTCATGCTAAAAGAAAACTTCCTAACATCTCTGTGACTCATCTGAGTTTCCAGCTTCCACCCTTTGTGTGTGTGTGTGTGTGTGTGTGTGGGGGGGGGGAAATGAAGTAACAGCTGATTAACAGTTGAGAGGCGGGTCGAAAGAGCAGAGCTTAACCCCCGCAAGCACAACTAGGTGAGTACAAGTAGGTGAATACACACACAATTATATTATTATATATACAGTGGTACAACACTCAGCTTTGTGTAGTGGTGGTACAGTGGTACAACACTCAGCTTTGTGTAGTGGTGGTACAGTGGTACAACACACAGCTTTGTGTAGTGGTGGTATAGTGGTACAACACTCAGCTTTGTGTAGTGGTGGTACAGTGGTACAACACTCAGCTTTGTGTAGTGGTGGTACAGTGGTACAACACTCAGCTTTGTGTAGTAGTGGTACAGTGGTACAGTACTCAGCTTTGTGTAGTAGTGGTACAGTGGTACAACACTCAGCTTTGTGTAGTAGTGGTACAGTGGTACAGTACTCAGCTTTGTGTAGTGGTGGTACAGTGGTACAACACTCAGCTTTGTGTAGTGGTGGTACAGTGGTACAACACTCAGCTTTGTGTAGTAGTGGTACAGTGGTACAGTACTCAGCTTTGTGTAGTAGTGGTACAGTGGTACAACACTCAGCTTTGTGTAGTAGTGGTACAGTGGTACAGTACTCAGCTTTGTGTAGTAGTGGTACAGTGGTACAACACTCAGCTTTGTGTAGTAGTGGTACAGTGGTACAGTACTCAGCTTTGTGTAGTGGTGGTACAGTGGTACAACACTCAGCTTTGTGTAGTGGTGGTACAGTGGTACAACACTCAGCTTTGTGTAGTAGTGGTACAGTTGTACAGTACTCAGCTTTGTGTAGTGGTGGTACAGTGGTACAACACTCAGCTTTGTGTAGTGGTGGTACAGTGGTACAACACTCAGCTTTGTGTAGTGGTGGTACAGTGGTACAACACTCAGCTTTGTGTAGTGGTGGTACAGTGGTACAACACTCAGCTTTGTGGTGTGGTTATCTTGAGGTTATCTTGAGATGATTTCGGGGCTTTTTAGTGTCCCCGCGGCCCGGTCCTCGACCAGGCCTCCACCCCCAGGAAGCAGCCCGTGACAGCTGACTGACATCCAGGTACCTATTTTACTGCTAGGTAACAGGGGCATAGGGTGAAAGAAACTTTGCCCATTGTTTCTCGCCGGCGCCTGGGATCGAACCCAGGACCACAGGATCACAAGCCCCGCGTGCTGTCCGCTCGGCCCGACCGACCGGTGTAGTGGTGGTACAGTGGTACAACACTCAGCTTTGTGTAGTGGGGGTACAGTGGTACAACACTCAGCTTTGTGGTGTGGTACAACACTCAGCTTTGTGGTGTGGTACAACACTCAGCTTTGTGGTGTGGTACAACACTCAGCTTTGTGGTGTGGTACAACACTCAGCTTTGTGGTGTGGTACAACACTCAGCTTTGTGGTGTGGTACAACACTCAGCTTTGTGGTGTGGTACAACACTCAGCTTTGTGGTGTGGTACAACACTCAGCTTTGTGGTGTGGTACAACACTCAGCTTTGTGGTGCGGCACAACACTCAGCTTTGTGTAGTGGTGGTACAGTGGTACAACACTCAGCTTTGTGGTGTGGTACAGTGGTACAGCACTCAGCTTTGTGGTGTGGTACAGTGGTACAACACTCAGCTTTGTGGTGTGGTACAGTGGTACAACACTCAGCTTTGTGTAGTAGTGGTACAGTGGTACAACACTCAGCTTTGTGGTGTGGTACAGTGGTACAGCACTCAGCTTTGTGGTGTGGTACAGTGGTACAACACTCAGCTTTGTGGTGTGGTACAGTGGTACAACACTCAGCTTTGTGTAGTAGTGGTACAGTGGTACAGCACTCAGCTTTGTGGTGTGGTACAACACTCAGCTTTGTGGTGTGGTACAACACTCAGCTATGCCTCACGAGGACAGAGGCTCTAGTCCCAGCAAAGGCATTTGGAATTTTCAAGTATTTAAAAAAAGTAGAGGTGCCATAGGCGCCTATGGCGCACCTACTCCTCACTGGTTCTATTCTGAATTTCCTTCCGTATCTTTCGCTCCAGTATGTTGATATTCTACTGTGCAAATGTGGAACCTGGTTTTCCAGTATCTTCCATGTATATATTATTTGATAGATTTCTCGCCTCCATTGCAGAGAGTACATTTTGAGAGCTTTGAGACGGTCCCAATAATTTAGATGTTTTATCGTGTCTATGCGTGCCGTATATGTTCTCTGTATTCCCTCTAATTCACAGATCTCTCCCGCTCTGAAAGTTGAGGTGAGTACCAAGCAATACTCAAGACGGGACAGCACCAGTGATTTAAACAGTATTACCATTGCTGTGGGGTCTCTGGATGTAAACGTTCTCATAATCCATCCTATCATTGTCCTGGCCGCCGCTATATTTGCTCGGTTTGCTCATTAAATATCAAGTCGTCAGACATAATAATTCTCGGATCTTTTACATGTTGCTTTCCTTCTATGAGTAGATCTGATTGTGTCCTGTACCCTGTGTTTCGTCTAAGTTCCTCGTTTCCACCATACCTCAGTACCTGGAACTTGTCACCGTTAAACATCATGTTATTTTTCAGTTGGCCAACCGAAGGCTTTTTGACTGATCAACACTCCCATTACACATAAGGGGCATAACGTTGGAAGGAATAGACACAACACCTTGCTAGCCTGTGAACTTGAATTAGAAATTGGTAATCGTAATTCGACCGAACTTCATTTAATGAAACAACGAAGCGTAGCTCCTTAACCAGATGATGAGTCACAATAACGTGGCTGATGATATGATTATTATTATTAACATCTTTATTGACAAAATTAATTACAATTTTGCCTAATCTGAGGATTTTGATAGTCTGATTTAAGTGAGGATAATGCTAGTATTCACTGTCACGCAGGACAGAGGGTCATACATAAGACAATAGGTCTAAACTGTAGGCTGAATATGATGATCAAACCACAGAAGATGGAGAAAGGACGACGTTTCGGTCCGTCCAGCACCATTATCAAGTCGTGTGTGCTTGACTAGTGACATTCCTCACACAACTTGATAATGGTGCAGGATGGTCCGAAACGTCATACTTTGTTCATCTTCTGATGCTTGATTTGGTCATCAAACAACCTAACGTAACAATTTAACCTAGCCTTACCTAACGAAATTTAAGCTAACCTGTATAAAATAGGTCTGTTGGCGATAGCAGGGAAGATGCCTGAGACAGACCTCACCAAACATTGCAGGGTGACCCTTTCTACCCATTGTAATGAAATGACGAATTGTATCACATTCCAATCACGCTAAATACCTGCCCGAGATCCTCACCAGAGTTCATCCAGCATATCATTTTCAACATGATTAATGTTGGAAGCCACTAACAATGCTGGTGATCCCATGCCAGTAGCATAAATGAGGGTAGTGAAGATGATTACAGTGTTGAGGTGTGTGTATTGAACAGGGTTAGAGATATGAAAATGTGTTGTGAGTGGTTACAGCGATGATGGTGTGTAGTGTGGATGGTTACAGTGACAGTGCGAAGATGTTTACAGTGATGATGGTTGTGTGGAGTCGAGACACTGTTGAAGATCGAGAGTAGTTAAGGCGTGACCTCCACCACCGGAGCTAATAGGCTCATATTAACTCGCGGGAAGGATGTAACAAGAAAATTGGAGTGAGAGAGAGAGAGCCCGTTCTCGTGAGCGCTCCCAACGTCAAGAAACTGTCGTGCTGATGTGCCTTATCCTAACTTACCAGAGGACCCACGAACAGAAAACGGGACGTTGTCAATTTCGCGAGCCGCTGCTATTTTCTAGTACGACAGTGTTTGGCCGCAGGTAGAGGATACGTCAAAAAACGACGTACTATTGGGAGGACGGGTCAGGGAAAGAAACCTTAATACGTCACGAAAGAAACCTTAATATCAAGCAGGTATGACATACATCATCAAAAACTGGACACGCCAAGGGGCATGGCTGGCCGGGTTCGAATCCTTCAGAGGGGGTCTAGCGTTTTCTGATGCATGTTGGCTTGGGGACCATTCCAGCTTGACGCACACATGATACTCATACAACCTCAGCATGCTCAAGTGATGTGAGGAAATGTGTGCTTTGATGTGTGAATAATATATATGGAATAACTATTGTATTTCTCAACGTAAATGGACTTACTATTGTATTCTGTAATATTTCACTCTAAGCTCCTCCCACTAGCGATCATCAACACGGCAATAATAGAATGAATATATATATATATATATATATATATATATATATATAATATATATATATATATATATATATAATATATATATATATTATGTAATATATAATATATATATATATATATAATATATATATAAACACATAGATGGATAGAAAATTGGATGGATAAATGAGTACATGGATGANGCGATGGGAAACTGCTCTGGCGAGGTTGCGTATTGGCCATACTCGCTTAACCCATGGTTCACTTATGATGGAGCGCGTGCCCTGCTCCTTATGTCATAATTGCATTGTCCCTCTTACGGTCGTGCATGTCCTTCTTGAATGTCCTGACTTCCGGGACGAGCGTGTGTCTTTTGCTTTCCGACCGCCCCTCGCGGTCACCTGTCCCTCGATAGCATTCTTGGTGACTGATACTTTTGACATCGTTCGCCTTATGCGTTTTTGTTCTCTATTGGTATCCTTGGTGATATTTAGTGCCCTGCCCTCTGATTATTCCGCACATTTGATGGTGCTACATAGCCTTCCCGGTTTGGTGCCTTCTTTTGATAATTACTTACTTGTTAAATAAAGGGCATATTGATTTATTTGGTATTTAGTTAATTCCCCTTTTCTATTAATTCTGAGTCGTTACATGTCTTGGTTATATGCTGTCCTAGAAGTCCTCTATGGTTTCCATTTAATGGTAATTAAAGTTGCCCCTGAATCTAAACAAGTAAAGAATTTTCTAAAATGAATTCCCAAGCATTATTGCCAAGACTCCTACGTCCTTCGAGTTCATAATTATTGATTTCTGCTCTTCCTGGGAGATCAGTAATGCTGGCACATTCAGGTTTCAGGTATAAGGAACGTGGTGACAGCCGCAAGTTCTTATTAGTTACTATTCAGCATTAAATTTAAACCTTTAATTGTAGCTTTCCTCATTTAATTTTTCAGTTTAACATTTAGCTGGGAGTTCAGTGAGGGTCACAGTGAGTGTTAAGCTTAACACAGTGCAAGCAGTGTTAAGCTGGGATTTAAAGTGAGAAAGGGGAGTAGCAATCTGGAGGTGTTACAACCCAATGTTGACCAAATCACACACTAGAAAGTGAAAGACGGCGACTTTCCGGTCCGACCATTATCAAGTCGATTGTGATAAGAGGAAGATAGATTGATTGATAAAGATTAAGGCACCCAACAGGTGGCACGGGCATGAATAGCCCGTAGTGGTAAAAATTTTTGTTCAGTAAATCATTTCAGTGTTCTGAGGTCGCATTTAATCGTAAAGCTGCTATTACGGGGAAGGATGCTGCTTGACAGTATTTGAGGGTGTCCAGCTGCTGGACACCTTATTTGACCAGAAGAGTGGCTGTGTTTGATGGCTTCAGGGTGGTTACTGCAAGATTTGGAGACTCTTAAAGCTCTTCTAAGATCGTTGGTTGCTTCACATTCCAGAGATAGTGAAATAGTGGCTTTTCTGTGACTGGCAGAAGATGCATTTTCTCTGTCGGGTTCACCAATCTCCTAGTGCATCTGTAACCTAGACATAGTTATATATACCGAACTGCTATTTCCCTGTGGATTCCTTTTGTAATATTTAACTTTTCTAATTTGGTTTCCTGAAGATACCATATTGCAGAGGGCGAACCTTCAGCTACTCTCGGGTGTAGATGGGCTTTGTTGAGGTGTGAGAGTTTTTTGGTGATGTTTTTTTATGTTTTCTAGGCTGGTTTGAATTGTTTTATGTATCGCTGGATGACGAGTTGCCAATTTAGCAATTTCATCGGCTTTCTCATTTCATTGGATTCCAACATGGGATGGATCCAGTTTAAGGTTATGTCGAGTCCTTTGCCTTTAGCGACTGCTCCAAGATACAAAATGGTGGTAATTATTTCCACGTTATCTTTCCACTGTTTTGTCCCAATTGAAATACAGCTTTTGATTTTGTGTGTATGTTGCGTTTTAAGTGTTTCGTGCAATCACGTGCGCAAATGCCTGTTGTATGGCAAACAGCTTAGTTTGGGTGATGATACTAGTCCTCCCAGTCTCCAATATGCCTATATGCTGGCCGTGCAAAGAGCAGCGCCACCACTCATATTCTGTGTCAACCGATCCGTCTGTGAAGGTGTGGGTGGCTCCTGCTACTGCAATGCTATTCATTTGCTTTCTATTATGCACCTTAGGATTGTTGGATCATAGGCAGCCTTTTTCATTGGGAGACTTTCTATTACTATTTTGAAGGTAGGCTCTTCCCACGGTGGGGATGAAGTGTAGTTTGGGTTGATCGCCCTCTCTATCAAGAATCAAGCTTTCTAAATGTAGTCTGTTTAGGACATTTCCTGCTCTGGCAGCCCAAGAGTTTCCATTGTTTTGGCCAAGTCCAACAACCAATGAGAGGAGGGAGGCAAAAGCAATAAATAGACAAGAGAGAGGCGAGGAGAAGGAAATCTTACAGGAAGAAAAAAGCAAGGCATCAGGTACGGAAGGTAAGGTGTAATAAGGGGATAATAATAGGAATAAGAAAGGGATCGTAAGAGAAAAAGGTAAAGAAAGAGAAGATAAAAGGAAGGGTAAGCTATGTTAGGTCACGTTTGTTAGAAAGTTTGGAACATTTGAGGATATTGTGACGATAATCTCTTTCAAGAGAGATTGAGCCTGCTCTTCCCTATATCAGTCACATTACTACTACAAGTACAAGATGCTACATCCAAGATACGTCCCCCAGTAGCACAAAAAGTTTTGACCAGGAAGCAAAACGTACCCTGCATACCCACCTAAGGTCACACCGGCTCACCGTGACACTTCAACGAGCTAACTACCAGTCTCCACCTGCCTGCCTTTTGATTGGCTGGTGTCGCCGTCAGCTTACTGCACGTGCACCACACACGCCATCTAGCCGAGTCAACGTCTGGGCAGCTCCAGCCGTCCTTCCTCAGAATATCCCTGTGCTCTCTGAAGTTGATATCTCTCTCTGGTATATTAAAGTCCTGGCTGACGTATACTAAGGGAGGTAGCAGCTATAGCCAGTATTCTCAGCACCTGATTTTGTATTGTATTATTTCGAGTATTTCTCTTATTAACCTTTGTTCTATTATTTTTTGACTTGGCTTACGTGAAAATTTAAGAACAAGAGATTGTCTTTATTTATATTTTGCTTTTCTAAATAATTAAAGTTTCATTATTTTACTTTGTGTTTTGCGTGTCTTCCCTTACCTTACCACAGACAAATAGGCAAGCAGTCTTTTTTTTTTTGTATGTGTGACCAGGCATTGACACCTGCCATTGGAGGACTGCCGAACACCTTACTACTCCACACTTTACCGTCACATACATGGGGGCCTGTCCGGAGCTTCACTCAGGTACTGGTACCAGAACATAAATTTGTGGTAAGCGTACTTGGCTTTAGTACACTTGCTTTTCAATATTTTCAATATTCAATTTCTTATTCATATGGTGCTGTGTGTATTGTGCATTCCGGGAGTAGCATATGGTGAGTGTGAGACAACTTTGGATTACGTGGTGACTGTAGGCCTCAGTCATTCTTAATTGGTCATCTCTCCCTCCGTGTTATTACCCGTGTTTACCACCTTTTGTCCCTAGGATATTTCTCATATTTTCGGCAGATCATCATTTTGGGTACCCTGGTACTTTGGTTTGTCTTCGGGTCAATAGCACCCAATCTTCTGCAATCCGACTCTAGGAGGATAAAGAGGGCCATAGTTCCTCTAGCACGGACTTTATTGACGAGTTGGGACCTCGGCAACAGTTCTCGTCACCAGTTGACACTCGCACCCCTACACGTCGGTCAGAGATGATGATATTTACTTAGGTAGGGAATTAGCTTTCTTTTTTCAGAGCACAAAGTTCGCTAATTCTGTAAGTATCATATTTCATTTCAGTGGGAAAAACTTGCTTTATGTCCTATAGAGACTCGGCAAGGTATGCCTACATTCTTGGACTACCTAATTCACTTTTGGAGCAATTAAATGTTTCATTTGTTTTAGAAACTCAGTTTCACTTACTTAGTAGGATTTTCTTGCCCTTATTCTCCTACAGTGAGTACCGGGTACAAGATTTCCTGCGATCTTGATTTATTAATCATTTACCATCTTGAATTAACATTAATTGTTTAAAGATTCCACAGGATAGGTACCAGTTGCCACGTTGTCCTGTTTCTGACATTCACCATATCACAACAGTATATTCGTTGTCCATTTATTTGCTAATTTTCACATGTTTCGTCTCCAAGCTTTCCGTACTAATCCAGCAGGTGAAATAGGGAACTTAAGTCGTGCCAAGAGGACCGAATTACAAACTCTTGCACATGAGTATCAACTAGATGTTCCCCATGGAGCCAACAAGAATGAGATATACAACAATCTCTTAGATCACTTTTTAGATGAAGGGGTAATAGACTCTGACACTCACAAACATTACACTATTGCAGATAAACAAGATTTGGCCACTATGAAACTTAAACTCGAACTTGCCAAGATCGAGCGAGAGCAACAAAAGGAAGTAGCTGCCATGAAGAAAGAGCAGCAAGAAAGAGAGCTCCAGCTTAAGAAAGAAAGAGGCCGCATTACTCAAGGAACAACAGGAACGTGAGGCGGCCCTGGCAAAGGAAGCTCTCCAGTTCAAAGAACGAGAGACTGCATTACTCCGCGAGCGTGAGCGAGTACAGCTAGAAGCAAAACAACGTCACCTGGAGATGCAACGCGAGCATGACAAACAGCAAGCGGCTATGGCTATAGATTGTCGTCACCAAGAACTCGCGTTGGAAACTACCCACCACGCTCAACGCCAGCAAGCTACCGCCAGTCTTCCTCCAAGTTTCAATGTCTCCCATGCAAGTAAGTTAATGCCACCGTTCGTAGAGACAGAGATTGACGTCTTCTTTACCACCTTTGAAACCCTTGCTAATCAACTTAGCTGGCCTGCCGACCAATGGGCTACCCTTCTCAGAGTACATCTCACAGGTAGAGCTGCAGTCACCCTCAGTACTTTGGCGTCTGAGAATGACTACCAGACCCTGAAGCAAGCAGTGTTGGACGCCTACCTTCTCTCCACTGAAAGCTACCGACGGAAATTCCGTGATCATCTTAATGCAAGTACCACCACCTTTCTAGAATTTGCCAACACCAAAATGAGATATTTTATGAAATGGCTGGAAGCAGCACATGTCTCTACCTATGCAGAACTCGTCAACCTCATGTTAGATGAAGAATTCTTGAGGCGTGTACCTCCTCCTGTCCGTTTATATTTAGCAGATAAAGAAGAGACCGATTACGTAAAATGTGCGAAGTCGGCTGACACAGCCTCATCCACCGGCTGACACCAGAACCACCTACCAGTAAGAAGTCTTGGTACAGTTACGAGAAAGTGAGTGCAGACCAAGCTAGCTCGCAATTGTACTGTAAGTATTGTAGACTCTATGGACATACCATAGATAAATGTGGTAAGTCTCAATACAAAGGTACTACTGAATCTACTAAACCCAAACAGACTCCTCCTAAGTCCGGTAAGCCTGTGATGAATGTTGGTGTTCATGTTAATGATCTTTCTCTCTTCAGTAAACACCTGTATCCTGGAACTGTCTCTACCAACGGTTCAGATTCGGAGGGACGTTTCAAACTGAAGATCTTGAGGGACACAGCGGCTCTTCAATCAATAATCTTGAAAGCTGTGCCCAATGTCGCCTACACCGGGGAAACCGTCTTCATCACTGACCTCACTGCTACTACTCCTTATCCTCTCGCCAGAGTCCACCTGGATTGTCCCTTCGTGACCGGTGAAGTCCAAGTCGCCATCAGGGAAAAGCCTTTTCCCATGCCTGGAGTGCAACTTCTCCTGGGCAACGACTTGGCAGAAGACCTGCAACCGACCAACCTGATCGTCATGGACAAACCCCAGGTGTGTACCTCTGTAATGGATAATCCGATCTTTGAGTATGTTCCAGCAAAGGTTCAAGAGAGTGATGAAGTTTCTCCTCCGGTTTTGGTGACCACCCGTGCACAAGCTGCACGACCGCAACCAGCTGACTCTACTGCTACCGCTGTCCCTCAAGACCCTCTGAAACTACCCCCAAATCTTACCGCGTTGGAGTTCCGTAAGTTACAGAGGGAAGATCTTACCTTGACACCATTATTCTTCCAGGCTGAGACTCAATCCTGACAGTATCCCTGGGTTCTTCCTAGAGAACGAGTTGCTCTACCGCAGATACAGACCCAGTAAACTGAAGGAGGAGGACGATTGGGCCAACGTCGAACAACTAGTGATTCCTACCAGCCTGCGGCCCACTATTCTACACCTGGCCCACGGAGCACTGTCACACTACGGTTTTAACAAAACCTACCACGGAATTCGACAAGACTACTACTGGCCAGGTATGGTTAATAACGTCAAGCAATACGTAAACAGTGTCATATATGTCAGATGGCAGGTAAACCGAACGTCTCTATCCCCAGAGCACCACTGACACCCATCCAGGTGCCTGCGGAACCTTTCCACAGACTTATTATAGACTGTGTTGGTCCTTTACCCGGACCAGTTCCGGCAACGCCTATATACTAACCATCCTGTGTCCTACCACCAGATTCCCCATAGCAGTTCCAGTAAAGAACATTACGGCTGCTACTGTGGTGAAACACTTACTGAAGATCTTCACCCAGTATGGATTTCCAAGGGAGGTTCAGAGTGACTGTGGCACCAACTTCACCAGTGATCTCTTCAAACGGACACTGGAAGAGTTCAACATCACACAGGTACTGTCCAGCCCCTATCATCCTGCTTCACAGGGTTCTCTTGAGCGTAGTCATCAGACTATTAAAGCACTCCTAAAGAAGTTTTGCAATGAGACCTCTAAGGATTGGGATAAACAACTTGATCTCATCATGTGTATTTTCAGAAGTCTTCCCAATGAGTCTCTAGGAGTATCTCCTTATGAGATGCTCTACGGACGTAAGTGCCGTACTCCTCTCAAAGCTTTCAAAGACTCTCTACGTGATGCCACCTTCAGTGAGCATCAGAATGTGCCCCAGTTTCTTCAAAACCTACAACACATTCTAGAGAGGGTGCATTCCTTTGCCAAGAACAATCTATTGAAAGCCCAAGAGAGGATGAAAACTCATTACGACCAGCACAGCAAAGTAAGGAAATTTAAACAGGGAGACTTCGTGCTTGCTTACTTTCCTATCCCAGGTTCTCCCTTGCAAAACAGGTTTTCAGGACCCTACCGCATCAAAGAGTGCAGAAACAACCACAACTACGTTCTAGAGACTCCAGATAGGCGGCGGAAGACCCAGTTGTGCCACGTCAACCTCCTGAAGCTATATAATGGTACTCCTCCCACTGTGTTGCTAAACTACTTTACCTTTAAAGGTCCATACCTCCACAGTGAGACCTTCCCTGCTTCTCATCCCGAAAGCACTGACACTGAGTCAGCGCTTTCCAACTCGGAAATCCTAACTGATCTTCATAATTACTTTCAGGACAATAATAGTGCACCTCTCATCAAAATCTTCAAGGAACATCAGGAGTTGTTCCGAGATGATCCACAAGAATGTAATGTAACTCGGCACGACATCCAACTGCTCCCCGACACCCGGCCGATTCGCCAACCATTCTACCGAATCAGCCCTAGCAAGAAGGAAGTCATGCGTGCTGAGGTACAGTACCTCCTGGACCATGGACTGGCTACCCCTTGTGAGTCCCCCTGGGCCTCACCCTGTATCTTGGTGCCCAAACCCCAAGGTAAGGTCAGGTTATGCACCGACTACCGGAAATTGAATAATGTGACTGTCAAGGATGCATACCCATTACCTAGAATAAATGACATCCTTGACGCCATTGGTAATGCCCGCTACCTGTCCCAAGTGGACTTGCTCAATGGGTATTACCAAATATGTCTAACAGAGCGAGCCAAAGAAATATCTGCCTTTATCACTCCCTTTAGACTTTTCAGATATGAACGACTTCCCTTTGGACTATGCAATGCCCCGGCCACCTTTCAGAGAGCTGTCAACCGCGTCATCCAGGGCTTGGATAACACATACGCTTATTTGGATGATATCGTTGTAGCATCCAACACCTGGAGCGAACACCTGCTCCAGCTGCAACGATTGTTCGCCAAGCTCCTGACAGCCGGCCTCACCATCAACCTTGGCAAGTCCACCTTTGCCAAAGGTGGAGTGCGTTATCTGGGTCATGTAATAGGGAGTGGCAGCCTTGCTCCGTTAAACATACAAACTCAAGCCATCAAGCATTATCCACAGCCTACCACCAGGAAGCAGCTCCTGCGCTTCCTTGGTCTTGCCTCCTACTACCGAAGGTTTGTGAGGAATTTTAGTATGGTAGCGACACCATTAATCACTTTAACCAGTCCCAAGCAACGGTATAATTGGACCAGTCAGCAAACCGTTGCTTTTGAACAACTCAAATTACTGCTCTGTTCTAATCCTATTCTCGCCTCGCCAGATATCACGAAGCCTTTCATCCTCCATGTCGACGCCAGTGGTACCGCATCGGGGGTGTCCTGATGCAGCAACGAGGCGAGGAGGTTCTACCTGTCAGCTACTACAGCTACAAGTTGAAGCCTCACCAGAAAAATTACAGCACCATCGAGAAGGAGCTACTCTCCATCGTCCTGAACTTGCAGCACTTTGCACCATACCTACAAGGTGCTCGGTCTACCACCATCTACTCTGACCACAATCATCTACGCTTCTTACATCAAGCCCAATTCAATAAGCAATGTCTTCTACGATGGGCTTTATATCTACAAGATTTCAATCTGAAGATCTGCTACATCAAGGGGTCTGACAACATCATAGCCGACGCCCTCTCCAGAGTTCATGAGGTAGAGGCAGCTCCACCTACCACTCTACCACCTGAAAACGTAACTTCTTCCGGAACCGCAGGCTTCGGGGGAGAGTTGTGACGATAATCTCTTTCAAGAGAGATTGAGCCTGCTCTTCCCTATATCAGTCACGTTACTACTACAAGTACAAGATGCTACATCCAAGATACGTCCACCAGTAGCACAAAACGTTTTGACCAGGAAGCAAAACGTACCCTGCATACCCACCTTCCCCCCCCCCATCACACCGGCTCACCGCGACACTTCAACGAGCTAACTACCAGTCTCCACTTGCCTGCCTTTTGATTGGCTGGTGTCGCCGTCAGCTTACTGCACTTGCACCACGCACGCCATCTAGCCGAGTCAACATCTGGGCAGCTCCAGCCGTCCTTCCTCAGAATATCCCTGTGCTCTCTGAAGTTGATATCTCTCTCCGGTATATTAAAGCCCAGGCTGACGTATACTAAGGGAGGTAGCAGCTATAGCCAGTATTCTCGGCACCTGATTTTTATTGTATTATTGTAGAGTAATTTCATTTATATTAACCTTTTGTTCTATTATTTTTTTACTTGTTTTTAAATTTTCACGTAAGCCAAGAGATTGTCTTTATTTATATTTTGCTTTTCTAAATTAATTAATGTTTCATTATTTATACTTTGTGTTTTGCATGTCTTCCCTTACCTTACCACAGACAAACAGGCAAGCAGTCTTTTTTTTGTATGTGTGACCAGGCATTGACACCTGCTATTGGAGGACTGCCGAACACCTTACTCCAACACTTTACCATCACAATATACTGTGAAAGGGAAGAGTCCACAGCAACAATGCCAGGACTGAGGTTCATGTTGGGTACGTTGTGTATCGGAACAGATTCGACAAGACGGCGTCTGTGTATAGTAGAGGCAGGAAAGATTATTTGGAGGAAGACCAATCAATAGGATGATTAGAATTCCTAACATCACAGAAGAGAGCAGTGTTTGTATCTGCAGACTTAACACTTCTTTTGTGTTCCTTAAGTCTGTCATTAAGTGTATAGCCAGTATCACTAAAGTATTGGAGAGGACAAGACAAACAGGAAACAGAGTAGACACCAGCAGCGTTAGAAGCAGGAGGAGCAGTGTGAACTAGATTGCTTCGAAGAGTGTTACTTTGTCAAAAGGCGAGGTTTAAGTCAAGAGGACGAAAGATTAATAAAAGTTTTGAGTTCAGATATGAAGGGAAGGCAGAGCACAGTGCAACTAGTGGTGGAAGCAGGTTTAGGATGAAAGAATTTTTGTTTAGCTTCAGAATAGGCACAGTTGATAATATGTAGAGTAATAAAGGCGAGAGAATAATTTGTAGATAAAGGAAATTTCAAAATCAAGAAACAGAGGGTCTCTGATGCATAGATTGCAGAGGAAGAGAGAGAGAGGAAACCGCGCGCACAAGACCCGCACTGTCCCGGGTGGGCTTCAGCATTTTCTCGGGAGCGTGGTAATGCTGAAAAGTGTGTACTCTCTTCAATTTTGTCACCTCAATTCTCGTCCAAGGTTTTTCCAATTTGGTATCATTGAGTTTGCAATATAATTCTCTACACGACTAAAGACATAAAAAGTCCAAAAGCCCGGCGTACCATCCACAACAGAGAAATTGAAAGCATGTTACCCGGGAGCGCATAAGAGTAATAAAATGTGTACACTCTCTTCACTTTGGACATCTCGATTCTCGTCCTAGGTCTTTCATTTTGGTAACATTGTGTTTGCAATAGAATTCCCTACAGGAGTACATGCAAATATAAAGTCCAAAAGCCAGGCGTACCACCCACAGCAAACAGAGAAAGTGACTGAGCATAATCCCAGTGAGCGCTAATAAAATGGGTATACTGTTTTCAACTTTGTTACCTCAATTCTGGCCCTAGGTCTTTCATTTTGATATCAATGTATTCGCAATGAAATTCCCTACCAGAGTATATGCATATAATATCCAAAACCACTGTGCGCTCCTTCCGAAGCCGCCGCCGAAAACGGCGCAATGCTGCGTCGTTACCGGGAATGCGTCTACTAAAAGAAGACACAATGTACACTGTCACCATAAATAATATATATAATATATAAAGAATGGATAAGCTATTTCCACACCTATGCACAATGATTTCACTCAGGATAGCAAACGTGCTCACATGCAGAGTTCATCAATCCCCAGTATTTCTTCACTGTCCAGTAGCGTATCCAACCTTACTGGGAAGAACACCGGCAAGTTCACCTGGGCCAGCCCACTGACAGTGTCATGAGGTGCCTGTACCCCCACGACCGCTCTCCAGCTACTCGCTGGCAGAGTACCTCAGCCACACGCTGAGCGGGGTCACAAACCAATACAGGGGTAGCGATCCCCTGGCAGCAGTCTCTAGCTAGCAGCACTACTCGACAGGCACCTCCCTGTCGTCAGTCTCTCCCCTAAGCCAGTCCCAAAGGTACGCCGATCTTTTTCAACACTAAAACACTAGCAGCTACCACATGGCTTCATCGACGGTGGCTTACTTGATCGTTTCCAGGACTATGTAGGGAGACTGTGGACTGCCCAAGATGAACTGCCGTCTCCAGTACTGCTGTCACCAGACGTCACCTCTGTGGACACAAAAACGTCATCAATGACCTTGCCGATACTGGTGAACTAGGAAATACCACTAACCCACTGGGGAGTTGACATTGTGCTCTGTAGCACACACTAGGTGGCGCTGGTCTTGATGCGTCACCTCACCAGAAGTCACTCGGGCCCCTCTGGCTGACCAAGGCAGGAATCTTTAGCCATTGGCAAGTACTAGATAACCACCACCAGATGGCATTGTCCACAATACGTACTATTCCCAGGGAGTTCTGGTGTGGACTCTTAGATGACGCTGGAACTGCCACTCTACCCCTTGACAACAGCGACGAGTCCGTAACAAGGACAAAGATTAGAGAGCTACCTTAGATTGCAGTTGAAGTAAGTTTTAAGGTGATCCAAAGGGTTTGAAGTCAGGGAGAGCATATGTGCGGGAGTCAGGGAGAGCATATGTGTGGGAGTCAGAGAGCAAGACATCTGCTTTCTGGAGGTTGTCCTCACGATCCAGGACAACCACCGAATTGCCTTTGTCTGATGCAAGGATAAGAATAGAGTTGTTAGGTTTCAGGGAGGCAAGGGCAAGCTGGAAGCGATGAGGAAGGTGGTGATTTTTAGAAAACAAGCTGTCAAGAACGGAGATAAGGGCCCCTCTAAAGGCAGACAGGTCCGAAAGTGTACTAGGGTTATAATTGACCAACTTGTTAAAGGAACTAATGAGGTCAATGCCACAGCGCAGGCCAGGGGAAGTAGCAAAGGAAAGACCAATTCCGAGAAGTTTTTGCCAGTGCTTAGAAAGAGGGGAAGATGAGAGGTTGGGATCACAGTATGTAGCCCAAGGAGTGATGGAAATCAGGTGTTGAAGTTTGTTGTGTAGTGTGGAGGAGTGGTGGAAAGAGGAGAGGTGAGCAGTGTCAAATGCAAAGGGAAATAGGATATTGCATAGATCACTGGAAAGAGAAGGCAGAAAGCGTTGATGTTGACATACTATTAGAAAAGCAACGTCAAATTGCGAGGAGGTGGAATGAACAAGTTCTTGAAGAAGAAGGCGGGCATGTTCAGGAAAAGGAGAACCCGAAGTATTGAACTGGAGAAAGTGAGATAACGAAAGAAGAGAGAATTTGTTCCGGAAGACAGTCTTTGAGAAACATGAGCTGGTTCCTTCTGAACCCAATGATTCACTAACAAACTGAACAGTTTTAAAAAAACTTGTCCATATACTCTATGGATTCTGAGAACTCAATACATGAGGCTACTGAACTATTATGTCTTCAAAGTAAACATAAGGGAGTAAATGAAGCTGAGGCTGAAATTAAAGCTGAAGCTAAACAATAAACTTTAAACCAAAATAGTAGAAGTCCTAATCACTCAAACCAGCCTCTTAGAGGTAATGCTGACACTAGTAACACTAATCAAGCACTCCAGCTCCCTAGGAAAAGTGCTGACAAAGTGGTGGCTAGCATATCACTCGTGCACTAGTTACAGGACTTAACCCAGCCAGATCAATCAGTTGACTTCTTAAAACCTTTAGCCTAAAACTCGAGTCACTGCTAAAATCATTCGGCAGTGAAGTGGAACAACCCACTGCTGAGTGGATGATGTTGGGTATCTGGGGCTTGAACTCAGAAATTAAATTTTTTAATTATTGTATTGAAATAACTCGAAGGACCACCCACTTTTCAGAAAAGAGGGAAAACAAATAAAAGTGATCATTTGAATGACACTAGAGAACCAGTGTCTATGGAAACTCATTCAATGAATATTCACTTGAAAATAATGAAGACTGTAATTATTAATTAAAGCCAAAGCCTCAAATATCAACATTGGGGGATTATTTCTAGAAGTTCATATATATCTAGGAACCAGTGTGGTTCGTCACTAGTTCATTGTGGTATTAATAACATGGTAAATCTAACTACAATATATACAAATATATGGTAATCAAATTATAATCATTATGATCATTAATCATCATTAATCACTGAGCATAAATATTGAGCACAGTTAGAGCATAACATTAATTACCAAATCTGGCAATAATTATTCAATAGAAAATTGTATGAATTATATAGAATCAATAATCAAATTGAATAAAATTGTACGAAAAATGTGTCTTAGCTGTAAGACGATTTCTAGCGCCAGTTCATCATTCGTCCTCGTGGTCACGGAATCCCCATAGAGAAAGAACTCGAGGTAAATAACACGATTGATGAGAATCTTGCTGGCACCTCAAATACACGCTGTAAGCAAAGGAATGTAAAGTAGCGATTGACTAGGCTACAAATTATGTTCAGATATTCATGAAACTGAGATGAGTGATAAACATTACTAACATGATATTTTTGATGTTCATTCTTCCTGACGACAAACTACTCACAAATGTACTACCTACCTTGATGCACCAAAACTAGAAAAATACTTATGTGAGCGTAACAGAGTACTGAGGTCTGCCGAAATTCGCGTCTGCCAGTCTCAATGTTCACTGCTGTGCACACTTAATTACGAGTCCTGGTTCTAATTGTTGACGCGTTATTAACTGACGAGGCACTAGAGAACACATAGGCAAGTAAAGTTCACTTATTAACTGGGTATCAACGTAATTCTTGTCGATAAGAATTCCCAGCAACTGCCATGTGCCTCACCCACGCTGCCTCGTGACCAAGCCTTGTTGAGTAATGGCGACGCCGCCTTCCTCCCTCCCCGCTCTCGCATTCACCACGGAAATTATTAAACACGAATTATTCTTTTCCGCGCAATTATGGATGAAATGCAATAAATGGATAATATGAACTGGGTTGGAATTATAGGGATTAATAATTATAATATTCTCGATAAATGATCTCTAGCGAGAAATGGAGATGTTATTTATACTTCTCCAGAGCATTCGATCGTAACAGAATAAAAACTGTTACTAAATAATTTCATTAATAACTCTCGATTTACATTATCAGGAGTAATATTATCAGCAATATGCTCAGATTAAATTATATTAACACTACTGTTAGTGGTGTTAAGAACTACTGCAATAGTAAGGTAATGGTAATTTATTATAATATAATAATAGATGATAAGTGTTGGAAATTTCCAACATAACTCCGGGGGGAGAAAACTCGGGTCGCAGTGCCATGTTGAGTACTGACGTACCTATCCCGAAGTTAGTATTAAGGTTAGTATGTTAGTATGTTAGTACACACAACGGATGTCCCGTAATTGTCAAGGACATACAAGAATTTAAGACATGAAAATTTAATGTCATAATTAATAGTTTACACAAGTTAATGATTGAATCATACAATTCAAGTAACTGAGACTCTACTGTGAGGTGAATGTCTGGGTCATTGTGACTTGTAGCTGATTGGTTACTAGACATCACAACACAGTATCATCATGATCACTCAAATTGGATGAAAAATATTTGCTCTTAGTCAGAGCTATAATAGGCTTGTAGTTTCCTTTTACATTGTTGAGCAGCTGCTCTAGTGGGGCGGGTGCTCGGTGGATCAGAATTGTTGTCCTCGGAAACTGTTGAAGCTGGTTCTGATAAACACTCTCGTTCTGCTAATTCGAGAGGTACCAACTTCTCTAATGTCTTTAGAGTAGTAGTGCCTTTGCACAAAACTCGTACTACTCTCAGGATGCCTTGGTGATCTGGGTGGATTGCAACAATTTTGCCTATAGGCCATTGACCTTGGTCCATCACTGTCAACTAATACTAGGTCTCCTGGTTTAAGTTGTACTTTATTATAGGGGCTCGAAGCTCCATAGTGGTACTCTCGTAGAGCGGTGAGGTACTCTCGAGTCCACACCTCATTCCACCTTTCAATTACTCTTGAGAGATGTTGGTAACTTTGTACTAAGTCACTCCTGGTTACATAGGAAGGATCGACGGGGTCCTCTTCTGCCAAAGGTATCAGAGGGCTCAGCAGGCTCCATGTATTAAATGCGAGGGACTCAGAGGCTCTCTCTGTGAGAATCATCTGATAGATAAGTTAATGGGCGATTGTTGACTCGCGCCTCAATTTCCACGACGAGTGTTTGGAGTTCTGAGTAACTAATTTTCTGTCGATGCAAGGTCTTCCTAAACACTTCTTGACAGTCCCTATCATTCGTTCGTAGAACCCACCTTGCCAGGGGGCTCTGGAGCAATAAATTTCCAGTGGCATTGTCGTCTCTGCATGACAGACTGCACTTCTGGGATTCCATATCTCTCGTAAGCAGGCTTCTCCTGCCACAAAATTTGAGCCATTATCAGATATCATGAGTTTGGGACAGGATCTGCGAGCTGCAAATCTACGAAAAGCTTGGATGAAGGCTTCAGCACTCATGTCAGAAGTCACTTTAAATGTACGCCTCGTGTGGTAGCACATGTGAAGAGGCAAATATAAGCTTTCACTGGTATCTTATCCGGATTGCCAGTGAGAAGCAAGGCTCCTGTGTAATCGACACCAGTGGTCTCAAACGGACGAAGATGAACTACCCTCTCTTTAGGGAGTGGTGGAGGTCCTGGGTAAGGACACACTCGAGCATCGTAGCGTTGCAGATTATACAGAACTTAATAATTGATTTGACAGTTTGACGACCTTGAGGAAGCCAATATTTCTGTCTGAGGTCGGTGAGAGTGTCTAACACTCCACCATGCAAAGTACCATATTGATGGTGATGTAAAACTAGAAGTTTTGGTAATAATGTGGTGACGTGGTAGAAGGATTGGATTCTTTGTGTCCAAATCAATTTTTGCATGAAGCAAACGTCTCCACACCTTAATATATTTGAGTGTTGGTATCATACCAGATACCTAGAGACTTGGTTAATTTATCTGGAAGATTTTCATATTCACTTCCATATGTCTCTTGTTGTGCACGTTTGATCCAGTAGATGATAGGATTGGGAAACTTATGCTTGATTCCTATCTTAGCAAGAAAGTCAAACACATGTGCTGTCACTCTTAATAACTTACTCAAGTTAGAATAATTGTGAGGATTAATAGCCGAGACTCGATGAGGTTCTGGGTCTTTCATGGGAGTAGTGATACTGGTCACTATGACTTGTGGTTTCTGTTTGGGCCACTGACCACTAACAAGCCATGAAGGTCCATTAAACCACATCGAAGACTTACTTAGCTGTTTAAATGTTAAACCTCTTGATAAGTAATCTGCAGGATGTCCTTAGTGGGGTCTGATTCTTATCTGAATTTATATCCAGCAGATAATTCATGAATTTCCCTAACGCGATTACTAACGTAGGGAGTTTATTGTTGTTATTTCTTACCCATTGTAAGACTGCCTCATTGTCTGACCACACTACGATCTCACCAAAGTGAATATTATTGAGTGTCTTGGTCAGGCAATGAGCCAATCTTACTCCCACTAGCAATGCAGTTAACTCCATTGAGGTAAAGATCTCTTCTTGATTGGAGCAACTCTTGCTTTAGATGTGAGTAAAATTGATTGTGCACTATGACTAAGTAGGCTGCAGCGCCAATGCTTTGCCAGAGCATCGCAAAAAATGTGCAAATTTGTAGGTAAGTTTGTCCTGAAGCATTACGAGGAAATTTCAAAACACCTATTGATTGAAATCCGCTGCGAGATTTGCCATTTCTCTTGCAACTCATTGGCAACGGATCATCCCATCCCATATGTTTCTGCCAGCATTCCTGCATTAGGAGTTTGCCCCCTTATTATAGGACTAAGTAAGCCTAAAGGGTCAAATGGTTGACTGACATATGAGAGTAATTTTCTCATGGTAAGGGATGAAGTATTGGTTTGTACTGACTTGACATTCATCTCGTCAGTACGTGTTCCATTCCACGCCCAGAACTTTTAATTGAGTAGGCACCTGATAACCTGGAAATTCTTTCTCGATTATCTGGTTTAATGATTTATTGTTTGAGCGCCATGATTGTAGTGGCATATTGGCTCCTAATAATCACGGTTAGCCTCATGGTTAATTTCTACCAATTTGGATTTATCATTAGTAGTTCCCTGGAAATTATCGAAATACAAGTTGTCACTGATCTCTGCCTTATAAGGACTATTTGACTTCTTCAAATGTGTATCTAATGTGGCTTGAAGTAGAAACGGTGAGGAAGTCGCTCCGAAAAGCACAGAGGCAAAACGATAGGTTATGAACTCACTGTCAGGATCCTGGGGATCTTTAATCCAGAGAAATTNACGCTTATGTTCGAGTTAGTTCATTATGCAGTCCGAGGGGCTGGTGTCTAGCTGTCATTTTTAGTGCCACAGGAAGGATTTCGAGTAACGTCATTGACATTCTCTTGTTTGCTGTAGTAGTTAGTACTTTATTGAATAAACTAAGTTGTTAGTTAACACTGTCCTTTTCGTTACACCCCCACAACATTATATGTTATGCAAATGTTCTTCACACTCGACTATTGGAGACTTATTTCTGAGCTTTGGATCAAATATACGGCACTAACAAACAATAAATTATTGTTGTGAGAGCCCAGGA
Organism: Procambarus virginalis; assembly: GCA_020271785.1. Lineage (NCBI taxonomy): Eukaryota > Metazoa > Arthropoda > Malacostraca > Decapoda > Cambaridae > Procambarus > Procambarus virginalis. Next base: position 10,213 of record WNGS01006444.1, on the reverse strand, counting down.
CCTACTCGTTAGATTCGCTTCGGCCGAATGGCGAAGGTCGACGACCTAGTGGAGGGGATTTCAATTTCATTGGGGGTCGGCGTTTGCTCGCGCCTAGTCAATTGTCGTACAGGGTCCCAAAGTGAGGAATGAGTGCTTACTACACTGGTGTGTTAGCTAAGCAAGTCCTTCCTCAGGCGACCTAGTTGAATATCACGACAGGAATAATGGTTAAAGAATAAAGAAAATTCTTAGAAATTTTCCGAGCTCAATTCCTTATACCAAATTTCATTCATTCCACTGACTTATGTCAGCCCAAAACTCTCACACCCAGCCATATTGGTCGGTCTTTAAATGAGCGTGCAGATGCTGCCGCCAAAGGAAGCTGTCCGCTCTTGTCCCATCTCTCGTAAAGGTATTCCATATTCCGACTTTTACCGGTAATCCATTCCTCCATCCTTACCCATTGGCAGGCTTCTTGGTCGTCTGTTACTGGTAACAAACTCTGTACTCTTAAATGTGTTTCCTCATGGCCGTCCTCCTATCACCGTAACCGGCGATGGGAACTGCTCTGGCGAGGTTGCGTATTGGCCATACTCGCTTAAACCATGGTCACTTGATGGAGCGCTGCCCTGCTCCTTATTGTCATAATTGCATTGTCCCTCTTACGGTCGTGCATGTCCTTCTTGAATGTCCTGACTTCCGGGACGAGCGTGTGTCTTGCTTTCCGACCGCCCCTCGCGGTCACCTGTCCCTCGATAGCATTCTTGGTGACTGATACTTTTGACATCGTTCGCCTTATGCGTTTTTGTTCTCATATTGGTATCCTTGGTGATATTTAGTGCCCTGCCCTCTGATTATTCCGCACATTTGATGGTGCTACTAGCCTTCCCGGTTTGGTGCCTTCTTTGATAATTACTTACTTGTTAAATAAAGGGCATATTGATTTATTTGGTATTTAGTTAATTCCCTTTTCTATTAATTCTGAGTCGTTACATGTCTTGGTTATATGCTGTCCTAGAAGTCCTCTATGGTTTCCATTTAATGGTAATTAAAGTTGCCCCTGAATCTAAACAAGTAAAGAATTTTCTAAAATGAATTCCCAAGCATTATTGCCAAGACTCCTACGTCCTTCGAGTTCATAATTATTGATTTCTGCTCTTCCTGGGAGATCAGTAATGCTGGCACATTCAGGTTCAGGTATAAGGAACGTGGTGACAGCCGCAAGTTCTTATTAGTTACTATTCAGCATTAAATTTAACCATTTAATTGTAGCTTTCCTCATTTAATTTTCAGTTTAACATTTAGCTGGGAGTTCAGTGAGGGTCACAGTGAGTGTTTAAGCTTAACACAGTGCAAGCAGTGTTAAGCTGGGATTTAAAGTGAGAAAGGGGAGTAGCAATCTGGAGTGTTACACACCCAATGTTGACCAAATCACACACTAGAAAGTGAAGAGACGGCGAGTTTCGGTCCGACCACCATATCAAGTCGATTGTGATAAGAGGAAGATAGATTGATTGATAAAGATTAAGGCACCCAACAGGTGGGCCGGGCATGAATAGCCCGTAAGTGGTAAAAATTTTTGTTCAGTAAATCATTTCAGTGTTCTGAGGTCGCATTTAATCGTAAAGCTGCTATTACGGGGAAGGATGCTGCTTGACAGTATTTGAGGGTGTCCAGCTGCTGGACACCTTATTTGACCAGAAGAGTGGCTGTGTTGATGGCTTCAGGGTGGTTACTGCAGATTTGGAGACTCTTAAAGCTTCTAAGATCGTTGGTTGCTTCACATTCCAGGAGATAGTGAAATAGTGGCTTTTCTGTGACTGGCAGAAGATGCATTTTCTCTGTCGGGGTTCACCAATCTCCTAGTTGCATCTGTAACCTAGACATAGTATATATAACCGAACTGCTATTTCCCTGTGGATTCCTTTTGTAATATTTAACTTTTCTAATTTGGTTCCTGAAGATACCATATTGCAGAGGGCGAACCTTCAGCACTCTCGGGTGTAGATGGGCTTGTTGAGGTGTGAGAGTTTTTTGGTGATGTTTTTTTATGTTTTCTAGGCTGGTTTGAATTGTTTTATGTATCGCTGGATGACGAGTTGCCAATTTAGCAATTTCATCGGCTTTCTCATTTCATTGGATTCCAACATGGGATGGGATCCAGTTTAAGGTTATGTCGAGTCCTTTGCCTTTAGCGACTGCTCCAAGATACAAATGGTGGTAATTATTTCCACGTATCTTTCCACTGTTTTTGTCCCAATTGAAATACAGCTTTTGATTTTGTGTGTATGATTGCGTTTTAAGTGTTTCGTGCAATCACGTGCGCAAATGCCTGTTGTATGGCAAACAGCTTAGTTTGGGGTGATGATACTAGTCCTCCCAGTCTCCAATATGCCTATATGCTGGCCGTGCAAAGAGCAGCGCCACCACTCATATTCTGTGTCAACCGATCCGTCTGTGAAGGTGTGGGTGGCTCCTGCTACTGCAATGCTATTCATTTGCTTTTCTATTATGCACCTTAGGATTGTTGGATCATAGGCAGCCTTTTTCATTGGGAGACTTTCTATTACTATTTTGAAGGTAGGCTCTTCCCACGGTGGGGATGAAGTGTAGTTTGGGTTGATCGCCCTCTCTATCAAGAATCAAGCTTTCTAAATGTAGTCTGTTTAGGACATTTCCTGCTCTGGCAGCCCAAGAGTTTCCATTGTTTTGGCCAAGTCCAACAACCAATGAGAGGAGGGAGGCAAAAGCAATAAATAGACAAGAGAGCGAGAGAGAGCGAGGAGAAGGAAATCTACAGGAAGAAAAAAGCAAGGCATCAGGTACGGAAGGTAAGGTGTAATAAAGGGGATAATAATAGGAATAAGAAAGGGATCGTAAGAGAAAAAGGTAAAGAAAGAGAAAGATAAAAGGAAGGGTAAGCTTATGTTAGGTCACGTTTGTTAGAAAGTTTGGAACATTTGGGATATTGTGACGATAATCTCTTTCAAGAGAGATTGAGCCTGCTCTTCCCTATATCAGTCACATTACTACTACAAGTACAAGATGCTACATCCAAGATACGTCCACCAGTAGCACAAAAAGTTTTGACCAGGAAGCAAAACGTACCCTGCATACCCACCTAAGGTCACCCACGGCTCACCGTGACACTTCAACGAGCTAACTACCAGTCTCCACCTGCCTGCCTTTTGATTGGCTGGTGTCGCCGTCAGCTTACTGCACGTGCACCACACACGCCATCTAGCCGAGTCACGTCTGGGCAGCTCCAGCCGTCCTTCCTCAGAATATCCCTGTGCTCTCTGAAGTTGATATCTCTCTCTGGTATATTAAAGTCTGGCTGACGTATACTAAGGGAGGTAGCAGCTATAGCCAGTATTCTCAGCACCTGATTTGTATTGTATTTTTTCGAGTAATTTCATCTAATTAACCTTTTGTTCTATTATTTTTTGACTTGGCTTACGTGAAATTTAAGAACAAGAGATTGTCTTTATTTATATTTTGCTTTTCTAAATTAATTAAAGTTTCATTATTTATACTTTGTGTTTTGCGTGTCTTCCCTACCTTACCACAGACAAACAGGCAAGCAGTCTTTTTTTTTTTGTATGTGTGACCAGGCATTGACACTGCCATTGGAGGACTGCCGAACACCATACTCCAACACTTTACCGTCACATACATGGGGGCCTGTCCGGAGCTTCACTCAGGTACTGGTACCAGAACGTAAATTTGTGGTAAGCGTACTTGGCTTTAATACACTTGCTTTTCAATATTTTCAATATTCAATTTTCTTATTCATATGGTGCTGTGTGTATTGTGCATTCCGGGAGTAGCATATGGTGAGTGTGAGACAACTTTGGATTACGTGGTGACTGTAGGCCTCAGTCATTCTCTTAATTGGTCATCTCTCCCTCCGTGTTATTACCCGTGTTTACCACCTTTTGTCCCTAGGATATTTCTCATATTTTCGGCAGATCATCATTTTGGGTACCCTGGTACTTTGGTTTGTCTTCGGGTCAATAGCACCCAATCTTCTGCAATCCGACTCTAGGAGGATAAAGAGGGCCATAGTTCCTCTAGCACGGACTTTATTGACGAGTTGGGACCTCGGCAACAGTTCTCGTCACCAGTTGACACTCGCACCCCTACACGTCGGTCAGAGATGATGATATTTACTTAGGTAGGGAATTAGCTTTCTTTTTTCAGAGCACAAAGTTCGCTAATTCTGTAAGTATCATATTTCATTTCAGTGGGAAAAACTTGCTTTATGTCCTATAGAGACTCGGCAAGGTATGCCTACATTCTTGGACTACCTAATTCACTTTTGGAGCAATTAAATGTTTCATTTGTTTTAGAAACTCAGTTTCACTTACTTAGTAGGATTTTCTTGCCCTTATTCTCCTACAGTGAGTACCGGGTACAAGATTTCCTGCGATCTTGATTTATTAATCATTTACCATCTTGAATTAACATTAATTGTTAACGATTCCACAGGATAGGTACCAGTTGCCACGTTGTCCTGTTTCTGACATTCACCATATCACAACAGTATATTCGTTGTCCATTTATTTGCTAATTTTCACCATGTTTCGTCTCCAAGCTTTCCGTACTAATCCAGCAGGTGAAATAGGGAACTTAAGTCGTGCCAAGAGGACCGAATTACAAACTCTTGCACATGAGTATCAACTAGATGTTCCCCATGGAGCCAACAAGAATGAGATATACAACATTCTCTTAGATCACTTTTTAGATGAAGGGGTAATAGACTCTGACACTCACGAACATTACACTATTGCAGATAAACAAGATTTGGCCACTATGAAACTTAAACTCGAACTTGCCAAGATCGAGCGAGAGCAACAAAAGGAAGCAGCTGCCATGAAGAAAGAGGAGCAAGAGAGAGCCGCCCTGGAAAGAGAGGAGCATGCCATCAAGGAAGAACAGGAACGAGAGGCCGCCCTGGCAAAGGAAGATGGCCCTCAAAGAACGAGAGACTGCATTACTCCGTGAGCGTGAGCGAGTACAGCTAGAAGCAAAACAACGTCACCTGGAGATGCAACGCGAGCATGACAAACAGCAAGCGGCTATGGCTATAGAATGTCGTCGACAAGAACTAGAGTTGGAAACTACACACCAAGCTCAACGCCAGCAAGCTACCGCCAGTCTTCCAAGTTTCAATGTCTCCCATGCAAGTAAGTTAATGCCACCGTTCGTAGAGTCAGAGATTGACGTCTTCTTTACCACCTTTGAGACCCTAGCTAATCAACTTAGCTGGCCTGCCGACCAATGGGCTACCCTTCTCAGAGTACATCTCACAGGTAGAGCTGCAGTTACTCTCAGTACTTTGGCGTCTGAGAATGACTACCAGACCCTGAAGCAAGCAGTGTTGGACGCCTACCTTCTCTCCACCGAAAGCAACTGACGAAAATTCCGTGATCACCTTAAGGCAAGTACCACCACCTTTCTAGAGTTTGCCAATACCAAACAGAGATATTTTATGAAATGGCTGGAAGTAGCACATGTCTCTACCTTTGCAGAACTCGTCAACCTCATGCTAGTTGAAGAATTCTTGAGGCGTGTACCTCCTCCTGTCCGTTTATATTTAGCAGATAAAGAAGAGACCGATTACGTAAAATGTGCGAAGTCGGCTGACACCTACAGCCTCATCCACCGGCTGACACCAGAACCACCTACCAGTAAGAAGTCTTGGTACAGTTACGAGAAAGTGAGTGCAGACCAACCTAGCTCGCAATTGACCTGTAAGTATTGTAGACTCTATGGACATATCATAGATAAATGTGGTAAGTCTCAATACAAAGGAACTACTGAATCTACTAAACCCAAACAGACTCCTCCTAAGTCCGGTAAGCCTGTGATGAATGTTGGTGTTCATGTTAATGATCTTTCTCTCTTCAGTAAACACCTGTATCCTGGAACTGTCTCTACCAACGGTTCAGATTCGGAGGGACGTTTCAAACTGAAGATCTTGAGGGACACAGCGGCTCTTCAATCAATAATCTTGAAATCAGCTGTGCCCAATGTCGCCTACACCGGGGAAACCGTCTTCATCACTGACCTCACTGCTACTACTCCTTATCCTCTCGCCAGAGTCCACCTGGATTGTCCCTTCGTGACCGGTGAAGTCCAAGTCGCCATCAGGGAAAAGCCTTTTCCCATGCCTGGAGTGCAACTTCTCCTGGGCAACGACTTGGCAGAAGACCTGCAACCGACCAACCTGATCGTCATGGACAAACCCCAGGTGTGTACCTCTGTAATGGATAATCCGATCTTTGAGTATGTTCCAGCAAAGGTTCAAGAGAGTGATGAAGTTTCTCCTCCGGTTTTGGTGACCACCCGTGCACAAGCTGCACGACCGCAACCAGCTGACTCTACTGCTACCGCTGTCCCTCAAGACCCTCTGAAACTACCCCCAAATCTTACCGCGTTGGAGTTCCGTAAGTTACAGAGGGAAGATCTTACCTTGACACCATTATTCTTCCAGGCTGAGACTCAACCTGACAGTATCCCTGGGTTCTTCCTAGAGAACGAGTTGCTCTACCGCAGATACAGACCCAGTAAACTGAAGGAGGAGGACGATTGGGCCAACGTCGAACAACTAGTGATTCCTACCAGCCTGCGGCCCACTATTCTACACCTGGCCCACGGAGCACTGTCACACTACGGTTTTAACAAAACCTACCACGGAATTCGACAAGACTACTACTGGCCAGGTATGGTTAATAACGTCAAACAGTACGTCAAAGAGTGTCATACATGTCAGATGGCAGGTAAACCGAACGTCTCTATCCCCAGAGCACCACTGACACCCATCCAGGTGCCTGCGGAACCTTTCCACAGACTTATTATAGACTGTGTTGGTCCTTTACCTCGGACCAGTTCCGGCAACGCCTATATACTAACCATCCTGTGTCCTACCACCAGATTCCCCATAGCAGTTCCAGTAAAGAACATTACGGCTGCTACTGTGGTGAAACACTTACTGAAGATCTTCACCCAGTATGGATTTCCAAGGGAGGTTCAGAGTGACTGTGGCACCAACTTCACCAGTGATCTCTTCAAACGGACACTGGAAGAGTTCAACATCACACAGGTACTGTCCAGCCCCTATCATCCTGCTTCACAGGGTTCTCTTGAGCGTAGTCATCAGACTATTAAAGCACTCCTAAAGAAGTTTTGCAATGAGACCTCTAAGGATTGGGATAAACAACTTGATCTCATTATGTGTATTTTCAGAAGTCTTCCAATGAGTCTCTAGGAGTATCTCCTTATGAGATGCTCTACGGACGTAAGTGCCGTACTCCTCTCAAAGCTTTCAAAGACTCTCTACGTGATGCCACCTTCAGTGAGCATCAGAATGTGCCCCAGTTTCTTCAAAACCTACAACACATTCTAGAGAGGGTGCATTCCTTTGCCAAGAACAATCTATTGAAAGCCCAAGAGAGGATGAAGACTCATTACGACCAGCACAGCAAAGTAAGGAAATTTAAACAGGGAGACTTCGTGCTTGCTTACTTTCCTATCCCAGGTTCTCCCTTGCAAAACAGGTTTTCAGGACCCTACCGCATCAAGGAGTGCAGAAACAACCACAACTACGTTCTAGAGACTCCAGATAGGCGGCGGAAGACCCAGTTGTGCCACGTCAACCTCCTGAAGCTATATAATGGTACTCCTCCCACTGTGTTGCTAACTACTCTACCTTTAAAGGTCCATACCTCCACAGTGAGACCTTCCCTGCTTCTCCTCCCGAAAGCACTGACACTGAGTCAGCGCTTTCCAACTCGGAAATCCTAACTGATCTTCATAATTACTTTCAGGACAATAATAGTGCACCTCTCATCAAAATCTTCAAGGAACATCAGGAGTTGTTCCGAGATGATCCACAAGAGTGTAATGTGACTCAGCACGACATCCAACTGCTCCCTGACACCCGGCCGATTCGCCAACCATTCTACCGAATCAGCCCTAGCAAGAAGGAAGTCATGCGTGCTGAGGTACAGTACCTCCTGGACCATGGACTGGCTACCCCTTGTGAGTCCCCCTGGGCCTCACCCTGTATCTTGGTGCCCAAACCCCAAGGTAAGGTCAGGTTATGCACCGACTACCGGAAATTGAATAATGTGACTGTCAAGGATGCGTACCCATTACCTAGAATAGATGACATCCTTGACGCCATTGGTAATGCCCGCTACCTGTCCCAAGTGGACTTGCTCAAGGGGTATTACCAAATGTCTAACAGAGCGAGCCAAAGAAATATCTGCCTTTATCACTCCCTTTGGACTTTTCAGATATGAACGCCTTCCCTTTGGACTATGCAATGCCCCGGCCACCTTTCAGAGAGCTGTCAACCGCGTCATCCAGGGCTTGGATAACACCTACGCCTATTTGGATGATATCGTTGTAGCATCCAACACCTGGAGCGAACACCTGCTCCAGCTGCAACGATTGTTCGCCAAGCTCCTGACAGCCGGCCTCACCATCAACCTGGGCAAGTCCACCTTTGCCAAAGGTAAAGTGCGTTATCTGGGTCATGTAATAGGGAGTGGCAGCCTTGCTCCGTTAAACATACATACTCAAGCCATCAAGCATTATCCACAGCCTACCACCAGGAAGCAGCTCCTGCGCTTCCTTGGTCTTGCCTCCTACTACCGTAGGTTTGTGAGGAATTTTAGTACGGTAGCGACACCATTAATCACTTTAACCAGTCCCAAGCAACGGTATAATTGGACCATTCAGCAAACCGTTGCTTTTGAACAACTCAAATTACTGCTCTGTTCTAATCCTATTCTCGCCTCGCCAGATATCACGAAGCCTTTCATCCTCCATGTCGACGCCAGTGGTACCGGCATCGGGGGTGTCCTGATGCAGCAACGAGGCGAGGAGGTTCTACCTGTCAGCTACTACAGCTACAAGTTGAAGCCTCACCAGAAAAATTACAGCACCATCGAGAAGGAGCTACTCTCCATCGTCCTGAATTTACAGCACTTTGCACCATACCTACAAGGTGCTCGGTCTACCACCATCTACTCGGACCACAATCCTCTACGCTTCTTACATCAAGCCCAATTCAATAATCAACGTCTTCTACGATGGGCTTTATATCTACAAGATTTCAATCTGAAGATCTGCTACATCAAGGGGTCTGACAACATCATAGCCGACGCCCTCTCCAGAGTTCATGAGGTAGAGGCAGCTCCACCTACCACTCTACCACCTGAAAACGTAACTTCTTCCGGAACCGCAGGCTTCGGGGAGAGTTGTGACGATAATCTCTTTCAAGAGAGATTGAGCCTGCTCTTCCCTATATCAGTCACGTTGCTACTACAAGTACAAGATGCTACATCCAAGATACGTCCACCAGTAGCACAAAACGTTTTGACCAGGAAGCAAAACGTACCCTGCATACCCACCTTCCCCCCCCCCCGTCACACCGGCTCAGCGCGACACTTCATTAAGCTAACTACCAGTCTCCACTGCCTGCCTTTTGATTGGCTGGTGTCGCCGTCAGCTTACTGCACTTGCACCACGCACGCCATCTAGCCGAGTCGACGTCTAGGCAGCTCCAGCCGTCCTTCCTCAGAATATCCCTGTGCTCTCTGAAGTTGATATCTCTCTCTGGTATATTAAAGCCCTGGCTGACGTATACTAAGGGAGGTAGCAGCTATAGCCAGTATTCTCAGCACCTGATTTTATTGTATTATTGTAGAGTAATTCATCTATATTAATTTTTTTCTATTGTTTTTTTGTTTTAAATTTTCACGTAAGCCAAGAGATTGTCTTTATTTATATTTTGCTTTTCTAAATTAATTAAAGTTTCATTATTTATACTTTGTGTTTTGCGTGTCTTCCCTTACCTTACCACAGACAAACAGGCAAGCAGTCTTTTTTTTTTGTATGTGTGACCAGGCATTGACACCTGCCATTGGAGGACTGCCGAACACCATACTCCAACACTTTACCGTCACATATATATGAAAGGGAAGAGTCCACAGCAACAATGCCAGGACTGAGGTTCATGTTGGGTACGTTGTGTATCGGAACAGATTCGACAAGACGGCGTCTGTGTAAGAGTAGAGGCAGGAAAGATTATTTGGAGGAAGACCAATCAATAGGATGATTAGAATTCCTAACATCACAGAAGAGACAGCTGTGTTGTATCTGCAGACTTAACACTTCTTTTGTGTTCCTTAAGTCTGTCATTAAGTGTATAGCCAGT
>WNGS01006443.1:115854-129984 GCA_020271785.1 Procambarus virginalis | reverse complement strand
CCCAAAACCAACATATTATCGAGAAACATCAAATACATTACAGAAGAGATTAGCCGGCAAATAATCACTGACATGAAACTAAGTTTCAGGAGTGATTTCAAAATATACTTCCCAAATACAGAACCAATCCTCACCTATGACCAATCTTTAGAGCGTGTATTACTAGCTTCAACTCTTAATAATGAAGGTACTGGCTCGTTATATTCTCTCAGTCTTCAATTTAAACACAGAATAGCTAATGTACTTGGTTTTGATAGCGCTCGCAAATACACCATTTATCGGGCAAAAACAGATGACATTACAACAGCCTCCAAGGTTGTGGCCTCATTCCCCCCAGACAATGACGGGGGTTGTGATTATTTACTCATCTAGTGACGTCATTGAACCGGACCGGTATGGGGGGCAGATTGTAAATATCTTGGACGCAATCAGTTATCATGACTCATATTCTAGAGGGGCTCATCCCCTAGTGTACAAGGCATTAAACACTAACACATTGGAGAAAGTAAGTATTAAAATAACAGATCAGTTTGGGCGAATGGTTAGTTTTGAAGATGGAAGGTCGGTTACGGTAGTCTTGCATATCCGTCCTAAATATAGTATATAATATATATATATATATATACATATATATATATATATATATATATATATATATATATATATATATTTCCCACAACTTTCGGTTATTGTATGAAGAGGTGTCAGTATGCGAGTACCGTTCATCCCCCCCTCTCAGAGGGAGTTTGGGGAGATCTTCCTCCCCCCCTCTAGGAGTCATGGGATGAGAGGGGGAGCGATGGATGACATACGCACTTTCCAAGCTCCTTATCTCAGATCTGGCGGTGGTTTTTTTTGGAACCTTGGCTGGCTTGGCTCGACGGGCCATACCATTTTTCATGAAAGCTGTAACACCTAGCGCAATCGATTTTGGGAAAAATGTTCTTGGTGATTTAACTAGTGGTAAACGGGATGTGAAGAGTGCTCTGAGAACTCACGGTATTGATGCTCTTAAAACTGTGGGAAAGAAACTGGTAACAGGTGGGAAAATTAAACGACTCTCCAGGAGAATAAAAAATAAAAAAAAAATAAAAAATGTAAACGAGGTCTTGGGTATAAAAATGACGTATTTTCCCTAACGTAAGCAGTCACACTTTACCTTTTCGGAGGGGATCATGGCGGGGGCTAGTGGAGCTGGGATGAAAATTCCATTAGAATATTATAGCTCCAGTATTATTGACCAATTTCCTAGAAGTAACAGAATACGTAATGTGGAAAGTTCAATTGCCTCTACACAGCAAATAGACATTCTTCCTGTCAACCTCCCCATTAATCAACGCTTGCGGGATAATTACTTAGAATTCCGCATCCCCGGAACCCAGGGCCTTCTTAGATCTAGCTAATATTGTTATAGACTTTAAGGTATCTTTAACGAAAGATGACGATACCACAAAATTGGAAGAGGATGACTATGTGGAATTTGTGAATGGCTTGTCAAATACCATGTTTAAAGGTGTCCAGGTGTTTTTAGGAGAGCAGGTAGTTGAAACAAATTCTAATTTTAATTATTGGTCGTTTATTAAATTAATTACCTCCCTACCCCCTCAAAAATGTCTTCCTTGGGGAGACTTGGGGCCATTCGTAGGGACTGGAGTGATGACGGAATACAACGCCACGGATAAAAAATTTATGAGCAATTTAAAAGAAAAAGGTTTGTCAATGTGTTTTCCCTAGTATTGGATGTAACAACCCTAGACCAATTCATATTAGATAATATAGATGTGCGTCTAAGATTGGAGCTCTCTCCACACGCTTGGGTAATAAATACAAGTGTAGTCGATGGCTCTAAGTATCGCCTGCATATGGATTATGCTAAGTTATGGGTAACACGGGTGTTCCCCTACCCAAGTGCCTACCTTGCCTTAAACAGCTCGCTGTTAGCATCTCCTGACCCCATAACCTATACTTTCAATAGAACCATTTCTAAAACATATGTCCTGGCGGGGAATCAAACCAGCCTCTTAATTGATCAGCCTTGGGCCCAAGTAATCCCTCAAAAGATATATATGGTAGTTGTAGCAATGAATTATTTCGCCGGTCTCCACCAAGGTAATGGATTATATTTTGAAAATGCAAAGCTGAAAAATATTGCTATGTATTTAAACAATAATGCAATTTATCGAATTGGAGGTGATTTCGACAACCATTACTCCCGTCTTTATTACGAAACTTTGAAGACATTAGGGTTAGAGCGTGATTCGCTACTAGCCTATGACACCTTTAATAAGGGGAGATCAATATTCGCCTTTGACTTAAGCACCATTCAAACAAAAGATTCCCTCCCTGTGGAGAAATCTGGCAACTTGCGTATGGAGCTTGAATTTGGTAGTGGTGTTACATATAACAGACTGGTTTTACTGTTTGGAGAAACGACAGGAGTACTATCCATCGATGGACAAAGAACTGTTCTATGTGACGTGCGAGCTTAAAAAACATAATGAATTGTTATGATATAAATATTAATTTAAAAAATAATCTAGGGGATCGAGTCATCTACCTGGGGTGTTACAACGCGGATGAGGTTGAATATTTAAATATCTCGTCAAGAAAACCTATCGTCTTCATAAGTAATATTTTACCGTCACACAGTAGATTAACCATGGGTCATTGGGTAGCTATTTATGTTGATAAAGTTAAACGCCGAATGTTTTTTTTCGATAGTTATGCAATGTCGGTGGTTACTTACGGGCATTATTTTCAAGGATTTATTAAAACTAACAAAATAACAGAGGTGTATGGAATGTGGTACAGACTCCAAAGCGATTTTACTCTCGCTTGTGGACTCTATTGCATCATGTTTGTTCACAGAATAAGTCATCTGGGGTTGCCTTCATCGGTACATTACTTCCATAAAGTATTTTCCAGCGTTACTTTAAAATTAAACGATAAGCGAGCCCTCGCTTATGCGAGACGATATTTTCCTATGAAACAACATTGTGTTAGGACATTTTGTAGGGGAGTAGGGGTTGGTTCTTATAGGTGGTGTAGAGAATATTTTTGTTAGCTAGGCAACCTACCTAATAGGAAGTACGGTCTATAAAAACACCTCCAACCCACAACCTCTCCAGAAGACAAAACAACCTCAAACATCCTACAATGGAAGGTGTCTCCCCCCAAACAACTACAGGGAAGATTGAAGTCCTTGAGGGACCTGGTTAGTATTACCCTCACTTTCTGGTAAAGATTTATTTTTTTTCCTCATTAAAAAAAAAAGATTGTACATCCTCTATTTTACATTCTTATTTCCCCCCCCCCCCCAGTGCAATTCTTGGGACCGGTCCACTTTTGTAAAGTAGTAATTCTACAAGGGAGATCTCCCCCAACCAAGAGGCTGTTACGTAGCCTACTTGACAATACCTGCTGTAGAGGACTCAAGGTCCTCTACAGCAGGTTGAGAGGTATGTACTAGCCATTCTTAGAAGGAACTAAAATATTTTTCCAATAAAAACATATGGAGCTATAAAAAACCCTTTTAACCATCATAAATTATTTTCCACATCTCTTTCCAGAACACTTCAGATGTGACTGGGGGGGAAACTCATCCAAAAGGCCTCCACCCAACTCGCCCCTCACCCCCAAGAGAGGGGGTGGGGGTCAAGGCCTTCCCCCACTCACCACAGACGGAGAGACATCAGAATTCTACTCAGATGAGGATGGGGAGGTGGGGGTGGAGTGAGGAATAAGAGAGAGGGGCCCATAACTACAATTAACTATTATAATTAACTTCTTATACGTCATTGTTGTGATTTTACCTAATAAAGCATTAATAAAATTCTTTGATTTTTAATACTCCTTAAATGCTCTTATAAATATATATATAAGAATCTACACGAGCCCCCCAGGTGAAGTCAAGGCCATTAGGTACAAGGAAGGGTACGCCTGCACCACCCAAGGTCACCAAGTACGATATGGGTCTGAACTATAAGTGTGTCAGGAGGGCGTTGACCCTCTTACGGTTCGCTCAAGGCCACACAGTACGAGGGAGGGTGGGGGACCCCACATCTACTCAGACTAACCTGTTTTTTTTTTGTTACACCCGTCCCATAGGGGGAATGTGGGGGGTGTGGCTGGCTCTCACCCGTGTTTAGTATACAATAAATTCATTTTTTTTACTTAAATATACTGTCTTACTACTACTGCATAAATGAACAAATCCATACCGCAATATACATCAGTTATCTTGACCACTACTACTCTCCCCCAGATGACCCAATATGGAGTGGCACTATGTGGCTCCCCACTTCTGATTTCCTTATCTGATTTCCATACATGGAGTGGGATGGGAAGACTGTATAAATGAACATATCCATACAGCTATATACATTAGTTATCTTGACCACTACTACCCTCCCCCCCAGATGGCCTAATATGGAGTGGCACTAAGTGGCACCCCGCTTCTGATTTTCCTTATCTGATTTCTATACAAGGAGTGGGATGGGAAGACTGTATAAATGAACATATCCATACCGCTATATACATCAGTTATCTCGACCACTTCTACCCTCCCCCCAGATGACCTAATATGGAGTGGCACTATGTGGCACCCCGCTTCTGATTTCCTTATCTGATTTCCATACATGGAGTGGTATGGGAAGGCTCGGATTCCACTACTTCTGTAGTTGTTGATTTTTTTGGGGGGGATGAGTTGGATGGGAAAATAGCAGAGTATCTAGGAGAAAATGATGGATCAAATGTTGTGGAAAATGTCTTAAGGCTGATCACACAATAAAATTAATCTATAAATTAATTATAAAGTAAATAGTTAGAGATGACCTCAAACCCATTCTTCCTCCTGAATCTCGAATGTAAACAACCTCGGGAGAGGGAGGAGGAAGAGGAAACAGCCATGATTGTGGTGAGTGTACAGACTTAGGAAGTTGACACATCACAAGGTTGTTGATCAGACATTGAGCCTACCACTTGACAACTAACTCTACCAGCAAATCCTAAAGGGCAACGTGACTCACATTAGTCACTAATTGTTGCAAGAACTTAGGGAAGTTCCAGTACGGTTTATTTTAGCTTAGATTTGTTGGCCAATTATTCTGTCTAGGATTAATCGTTAGAGCCCCGGGAAGCACCACGCACAAAGGTAAGCTGTGATACATTAGTAATTACTCAAATTTCATGTGCAACACCTGTACATATATGTAGTCATCAGAGATTATGGTGTATTACTTTGGCAGGTGAATGTGACCATATGAGACATAGTTGAGCTGGACACAACAAGGACCAACAGCCATCATTAATACAGGTCCAGAACAGACTACATGTGGAGGACCGTGTCAGATGTTAGATGACCAGCCAACACTACTAAACCAGCTGAGGCCAATATTAACACCTTAACAAACCATTAATAGAGTAATTTAGCATATTAGCGATTAAATCTACCGTTTAATTACAGTAAGATTAAAATGTGAAACCCCCAAAAAAGTGTGAAGGGAAGTTTATTCGTGACAATAAATTATAAAAAAGTCTGCTTAAAAGTAATAAATACAATTAAATACAATCTCTTAAATTAATAAACAAATCAATCATCAGTAGATTTCCCCACAAATGTTGTTATTGAATGCCTAATAGGTCTTTACATTAACTGTGCTTGAATTGAAAATCCAATAAGGCTAGGATCCCATGTGCATTATCCAAAAGGAATACATGGAAAAAAACTTGTTTTCAATCCTGATGGTGAAGCAGGCATTTGTCTTATGGAATGTCTTGCAGCATATAAATGTCTAGCTAGAGGCATGGGTTGACGGATCATTCGTCAACAATCAAAGAAAGCAAGCTGGTGTTTAAGACTTTAATTGGCCAGCAGATATAACTTTCAAAGTAGCATTTGAGGATATTACTAAGGTAGAAAAAATAAACAAGGTCAGAATCTTTATATATTCACTAGAAAGTGATGAAAATAGTATTCATTACTACATCGCTCTTGCAAGGAAAGGCCTTGGTGAACATAAGGAGATAGTTCCTTTGCTCATGTTGGAAGCTCGACATTTGGTATTGATTAAAGATTTTAACCAGTATGTAAGCGATATGCGCAACATTCCAGATCGTGTACCAAGACGTCACATCTTTTGCCATTGTTGTTTAATATCTCTTTCACCTATGCATATGCGAGCTCACGAGGGTACATATAAAGTCATCAGACCTTCAGGTTTTATCCAGAAGACATGAAAATCACTTTCCGAAACCACGGTAATGGTTATGCCTCAAGTCATGCGTGTTTATGACTTTGAGTGCCCAGTGGATCGACCCAACCCTAAAAACATAATCGAGGCACGACATAATGCAGTGGCTTACGCTTATATCATCATTGGCAGAGAGATGAACATTATCGAGAAGAGCACGTATTTAGGTAAAGACGCAGTCAATCACTTTGTGTCAACTTTAGAAGACTCATGGACCAGAATTAACAATAGTCGAGTGAAATATGCACTCAATATCTCCACACAACAATATGGTATATATAAGGTATATATGAGACAAAAACAGCATGTGAGCTATATGATGAACCCTTCAATGGGGGATGATGTAATCATAGTCAGACATCATGATCATAGTGAAAGAGTTCATAATTATAAAGCTGCTAGCTGCGCTCGACGTCATTTACAATGTGATGATTTACATAAATTTCTGTACACGTTCTCTCATAATGCATCATATGATTTAAGAGTTATCCTAAACAAGATGAAGAAGCGACCGAAGTTGAAAATATATTTAACAACTATGGATGGTTTAAAGTTTATGAAAATTGACATCAACAACTTGCGATTTTTTAGATAGTTTAGCGCTTCTTAATGGATCACTGGGGACAATTGCCAGAATCACATCGGTAGTGGGAAGCCTACCACCTTCACATTAGCTATGTTAGAGGGAGGTAGATGACAGGTCCATCCCCTAAACTGATCAAGTTTAAACAAGCATTTTGCTATGATTATCATCAATGAGTGTACTGGATGAGCCATGCCTTCCTTCTCGCGATAAGTTTTACAACTCATTGAAAGAGAAAGAGTTGTCAGAAGATTAATAGCAAGCATTAATTTTTTTTTATCTGGCCCATTGTCAAACATCGGGATTATCTCTTTCTACATCTCAAAGTAGACACTGGGTTATTGATTGATGTGTTCACAGTCTGAGATACTTTACTCCCTTTACAAATTAGAAATTTCCCACTACATTTCTCTCCCCCTCATTCGCCTGGGATGCCTTCTTGTTTAAATCTAAAGTTCAACGTGTTGTAGTGTCAGAACCTCTTGCGTGGGAACAACTGACTCGTGGGAGTTTGTTATTCATTTAAATTACAAGAATTAATAATTTTTTTAATTATTTGTAATTTAATTATAATTAATTGATTTAATAATTTATTTATTTAGATAGCAGACTATGATTTGAAAGTGGACTGTACGATACTAAAGTTTCCCACAAGTAGCTTTCTACACTAGTTGGGGGATTTAATTACATATCCTACCAAATCAAAATTAATCAATTGATAGAAATTAACTAATAAAGGTTAGTGTACAATGATTAGTAAATTAATATACAGCTTAGCTGTTATGCTGAATGCAGCCTGGTCAACCAAACAGGGACATGAAATATCATGCAAACTAATTCTCCCCGTGAGTCAAGTTATAGTATCATCACGTGTCATGAGTTGTACTAGGTAGTGCTGCTAATTTCGTCAGGTCGTCACACATTACCTGGCAGATTAATACACAGTAAAAAATACAAAAACATCCTTATAACAGATATATTATGACACTGATTATGGTTAAATAAATATTAGACGCTTACCCATTTTTAGGTGTTTGCCTGCCTCATAACCGGGTTGAAGCTAACTAATACTATAAGGCATGGTAATATAGAGAATTAGTTCAAATCTGAAACTAGGTACTCCTCATAATTGGTAAGATCACTTTTGCAGATTGTCTACAAGATGACTCGGGATTTTTCGAATAGTGACAGCACTGAGTATAATGTGTCTTCTACTCAATCACAATGGCGGCTCCCCCTCCCTCTCGCATTGGGGTGTCCACAGAAATCGGATCAATGTTCTGCAATTTTATTGCCGAGAGGTAGATGTTAGTTTTATTAGTAATTTTATTAGATCCAGTCATAGAGATTTTTTTTTTGTATTAGTTTTAACCCCTAGACAGGTGTTTTTATTGATTTACTAATATTTAATAGTGTATATTCTGGTGACATGGAAATTATATCCTCATTTTCTCAGGGAAAATTCCACAATTCTAATTTGCTTTGAATGAATAAATTAAACACTTCGTTGTTAATTTGTTAGTACAAAATCACCAGCAATATTATCTGCTATTAGTATTGAAAGTTAGTAACTGGTGTCGGTGTTTCCGACATAATTCCGGGGTTGGAGAAAGACGGGTCGGAGTCCACTATTTAGAACTGACGAACACTGATACTCCTCAGAATTATTAGATTAATTTGATGTTAGTGGTTAGTTGCACATTTGTGCGACAGTTTGTACAGGACAATTGTCCTGTACCAGAGTTGCAGGTGTTGGAAGTCTCCAGGCGATTTAATTTTCCTGCTAATTCTTGTGATGCTATGTTTCTACCCTAATTAAATTTTATTTAGCACAGAGGATAGAATGTGATAAATTAATACAGACAATTATGACTCTGTAATTGTAGTGGGATCAGTGATATTGGTTGCAGTGACTTGTAGCTGTTTAGGCTACTGATCACTGATTTGCCAATTAAGCCTCATGAGTCCATCTTCAGCTTTAATTAAATGATATAAAATCAACCACTGTTGATGTAGTCTGTATTCTCCTTAGTATATTTTAATGGAATTTTATATTCAGCTGACAAATATAAATTTCTACTTTAATTATTTGTCTGCAGGCATAGGCTTCCTCGGGTCTTAATACCGGGCCTGTGAGTAACTTGCCTCCTGCAGAATTTAACAGATTTATTCTCTGATATTTAGTTTGGGTAATGATGAATTTGTTATAGTATTCTGCACCTACAAGGATTCCAATGTCGGTGAGGTTATCAGACTTAATTTTGTTGCCAATCCTATTCCCCCATTTTTTAAAATTGTGTCTCTTAGACCTTGTAAATGTAGGTTTGTTGAAATTGTATCTACCACGATGACTGGTACTTGACGGACATTAGCTGCCTAAACGTACTAATGGTTGCACCATCTGGTAGACTTGAGGTCCTATATCAGCCAGGAACCACATTATATTTAATTTTAACAGGCTTTAAATGTAGATCTTCTGTCATCTTTTGTGTGACAAAAGTTCTCTGGGACTCCTGGTCAAACCACCCTAGGGGTTTGGATCTTGGCTCTCTTAGTTTTGATGGTACGTTGGGCAGTAAGCAAAGTTGCATTATTTCTGGACTTTGTCGATAGGACAGAGGAAACTTTTTTTGGTGTCCCCACACTATGCAGTGTGATGCTGACCCTTGTTACACCTATTACAGGTGTGTAATTGGGTCTCACAGGTGTTGATGTGTTTCTTGAGGCACCTCATGCAATTTTGCAACTCTTTGAGATGCTTGACACGCGCGTCACGGTCAAGATAATTGGTGCAGTGGTAGATTAAATGTTCTTCTGGCCGAACAAACATGTTTCATAACTTGCAACACCTTTTGGAGTTACTGCTTTGGGTGGTACAGTAACTGCAGGCTTGGGGTGTCCCACTGCATATGTGCCCACACTGCCATTGTTCCACTTTGGTGTGGAAATAGATTGTTTAAATTTAGCTGGAGTACTTGTTGTACTCTGTGGTTTGCTATTATTGGTTTCTGAAGGTTTATTTGGGGTTCTAATGTGTCATGTGTACGTAGTTGATGAATTACTGAACGTAAACCCTCAGATATTTTACTTAATATAAAATACTTTTGTTGTAGCGACACTCATTTGTATGTCTCTATGTATATTTTCCTGGACCATTATTTTCAAGACCCATTCAGCTTCGGTTGTATTGGCTGTTAGGCTGAGGGCTTTAATCATGGATTCTACCTCCAGCCTTGATGCTTGGAATGACTCAAATGTAGCCTCTGGTGAGGGGTACAGACTGGCGAAACGACTCAACGGCTTGCTGACTCCTTATGTCCCTTGCGCCTTCAGCCTGAAGTCCCCGAAGGAATTTGTTGACTTACTGCGGGGAACACGGGCCACAGGGATAAGAGCCTCGTTGGACGTAGAATTACTGTTTACCAACGTACCTGTGGATGAAACAATCGGGATGATAGTGGACCGAGTGTATCGTGATCCGGCCTGTACTCCTCTTGACATACCAGAAAATATCCTGAGGAATCTACTCCAAGCTTGTACTAAGGAGGCACCCTTCTTGAGCCCGGATGGGCACATGTATAAGCAAGTAGATGGGGTCGCCGTGGGTTCTCCCCTAGGTGTCCTGTTTGCGAACTTGTACATGGGTACTATCGAGAAAAAAGTCTTAGTCAACTTGAACTTGAAACCGGCCATATACTGCAGGTATGTTGACGACATTTTTACACAGGTACCTGATGTCAGACATCTGCAGGAGCTGAAAGAGGCGTTTGAGCAGAATTCTGTGTTGCGTTTCACTTACGAGATGGAGAAGGATGGGAAGCTGCCCTTTGTAGATGTAACAGTCATGGAAAGGAGCGGAGGTTTCCACACTGCAGTCTACACTAAGGAAACAAACATAGGAATGTGCCTAAATGCCAACAGTGACTGCCCAGACAGGTACAAGAGGAGTGTTGTTAACGCTTATGTCGACCGTGCTCTCAGCCACAGCTCAGGATGGAAGCAAGTCGATGAAGAACTCTGTAGGGTAAGGCAGGTCCTAGTCAACAATGGCTTCTCCAATGGTTTCGTTGAAGACATCATAAGAAGGAAGGTGAAACGCCATGCAACCTCTGAAGAGACAACTAAAACAACACCTGTTCCCCTTATTAGACTATTTTACAGGAACTTCTTTTCCACAGCTCATAAAACGGAGGAAAGGGTCCTGAAAGATATTGTTATTAGAAACGTTATCCCTACAGACAAAAATCAGAAGATACAATTGACGATTTACTATAAAACCAAGAAAACTGCCAACCTACTCATGAGAAACTCTCCAGACACAAAGCAGAACGCTTTGAAAGAGAGCAATGTCGTCTATGCCTTCAAATGCCCACTTGGGGACTGTAAGCCTCAAAGAACTCATTATATAGGCAAGACAACAACATCTCTTTCCGGGCGATTAACGATGCATAAGCAACAGGGCTCCATTAAGGAACATATAATCTCTTTCCACAACCAGACCATCACCAGAGAAGTCTTAACAAAAAACACGGAAATCATCGATAGATACAGCGATTGCAGGCGGCTTGATATCTGCGAGGCACTCCACATTAAGAAGTCAACACCAGCAATCAACAGCCAATTAATGCACAACTATATTCTACCCACTTCAAGACTCCGCTCCATTATAGAAGCATCAAGAAATATGGGCCAATAGGCCCTCTGCAGTTACTTCCATTCTTCCCCTTTAACTTTACCCAAAATATTCCCATTAATACCCATTGTTTCGTGTTCTGTCCTGTGTTGAAAGTTTTGTTCACCTCATCCAAAACTGTTGTAACATATCACCTCACCCAAAATGCGGGTATAAAATGACAAATGAAAGCTGTTTAAATCATAGCATAGTAAGAACTCTGTTTAGTGTTTGCAGGTTATAGTTGTGTGTGTGCAAACTAAAAGTCTTTGAAAATGTAATAAGTTATTACAAAACGCGTTTAAGTGTCGCGTCAGACTAGAAATAAAAATGAATTCTGGAGAATTGATTTTTCAATTACCATCAACAGTGAAAAGAAACATAAGAAATATTGAGAAAATTCGTGTTAGAATTATTAATCTTACTTTTTCGGTCATATTTAATAATATATGTCTACAGGAAAGACTGCTACCAAAATATACTAATATATATTTATATAAATATATTGTACCAAGTAGCCAGAACGTCGTACTTGGCCTACTATGCAAGGCTCGATTTGCCTAATAAGCCAAATTTTCATGAATTTCTTTATTTTTCTATTTTGTTTTCTTCTGAAATTATAAAGCTATCCATATCATTATGTATGAGTTAATATTTTTTTTATTTTCAATTAAAACTAACGTAGATATATGACCTAACCTAACCAACCCTACCTAACCTAACCTAACCTATCTTATCCTAACCTAAACTAACATAACTCAGATAATAATTTAAGTTCTTAATTTAATAAAATAATAATAATTCAAATAAACCAATTGGAAAATTTTTGTGGAACATAAAGAAAATTACTCGGCATATTAGGCAAATCGGGCCATGCTTCGTAGGCCGAAAAGTGTTCTGGCTACTAGGTACGACATATATATATATATATATATATATATATATATATATATATATATATATATATATATATATATATATATATATATATATATATATATATATATATTCTCGGAGAAGTTGCCGAGACACTATTTTCAGAGGTCACGAAGTTTGTCAACGACTGTCTCTCCGGGTTAATCCCAGATACAATTAAACCCTTTTTCTTCAGAGCATCCCTTTGTACCCTTACGAATAAGGATGGTGGAGTCAGACCCATTGCCCTGGGTAACACACTTCGGCGCCTTGTTGCTAGGGCAGCTGTCAGAAAAATTAGCATAGACGCTGCAACGATGCTTCGACCCCATCAACTTGGTTTTGGTGTCCCCCATGGCTGTGAAGAAGCAGCTCATGCAGCACGAGCCTATATCAAGCACCTCCCAGAAAATAAGGCATTAATTAAATTAGACTTTAAAAATGCCTTCAATCAGGTAAAAAGGGATGTGGTACTGGAAGCAGTTCGAACCAGCTTTCCTTCTCTACTCCCCTTCGTCTCAGCAGGGTACAGTAGGGAATCGACGCTGTTGTTTTGGGAACATGAAGTTGTTTCCGCAGAAGGTGTCCAGCAGGGAGACCCACTTGCCCCTTTTCTTTTTTGCATGGCTGTTAAAGAGGTTACAAGCAGGTTGACCAGCGAACTCAACATCTGGTTCCTGGACGATGGCACCATGGCAGGGACACAGGAGTCCCTGCTAGAAGATCTACAGCTGGTGAAATCTATGGGAGAGGAGTTAGGACTCACCCTAAACCCTTTAAAGTGTGAAATCATCTCATCTAGCCAACCAACCATAGATGCAGTGTAAACCATATTGCCAGGAGCCCAAGTGATCGCTCCCACCGACAATGTGCTGCTAGGGGCACCTCTGGGCTCGAGCGCCATTGAGGTAGTCCTCGAAGAAAAGCTGAACGACCTGAGGAGGTTGGAGGGAAGAATAGGGGCCTTGGACGCCCACGATGCTTTGTACCTTCTCACAAAGTGCCTGGCTTTGCCCAGACTGACCTATTTCCTAAGGTGTGGTCCCTCCTTCGACAGCCCAAAATTAACAGAATATGACTCGCTCCTAAGGTCAATAACCGTGAAAGTGTTAACCTCTCCCTGCAAGATGACTAATGGGACCAAGCAACACTCCCAGTTAGATTCGGGGGAATAGGTATTCGCAAGGCGACACAGTTAGCATTGCCGGCATTCTTATCCTCGACTAGTGCTACATGTGAATTAGTTAAGGACATACTACCGGAATACCTAAGAGACTCCATTGGAATTCATGATCCCAAATTCACGGAAGGAGCCGGTCAGTGGGACACTCTTGTCAACTCTCACGCTCGACCAACTTCTCCAAATGACTGCAAACAGTCCAAATGGGACAGCCCCATAGTAGAAAACATCGCCACATCATTGCTGGAGGCAGCTTCCAGGAAGGACAAAGCGCATCTTCTAGCTGTGCAAGCGCCCCATGCCGGGGACTTCCTGTTGGCAGTCCCAATTCCGCCTTGGGCACCCACCTGGACCATCGGACCCTAAGTATTGGTGTTGCTGTGCGCCTTGCCGCCCCTATCTCCACCGATCACCGGTGTATTTGCGGCCATGCACGGGCAGACCAATACGGCAGCCATGGTCTCATCTGTCGTAAGACACAGGGAAAGATTGCCAGACACGAAGCAGCCAATGACATCATCAAGAGAAG
>WNGS01006443.1:61363-74845 GCA_020271785.1 Procambarus virginalis | reverse complement strand
GCTAGTGAGTGTGGGGCTAGTGAGTGTTGGGCTAGTGAGAGTGAGGATAGTGAGTGTGGGGCTAGTGAGTATAGGGCTAGTGAGTGTACGGCTAGTGAGTATGGGATTAATGAGTATGGGGTTAGAGAGTGTGGGTCGAGTGGGAGTGAGTGTGGGGCGAGTGAGTGTGGGGCTAGTGAATAATGGACTAGTATACACAGGGCTAGTGAGTTTGGGGCTAGTGCGCGTGGAGCCTTGTGAGTATTAGTCTAGTATGCATGGGGCGAGTGAGTATGGGGCTAGTAAGTGTGGGGTTAGTGAGTGTGGGGCTAGTGAGTGTGGAGCTAGTGAGTGTGTGGCAAGTGAGTGTGGGGCTAGTGAGTTTGGGGCGACTCATGCTTACTCCACCAGGCTCTCCAAGTGTGTCTCCACCAGGCTCTCCAAGTGTCTCCACCAGGCTCTCAAGTGTGCCTCCACCAAACTCTCCAAGTGTGTCTCACACAGGCTCTCCAGTGTGTCTCCACCAGGCTCTCCAAGTGTGTCTCCACCAGGCTCTCCAAGTGTGTCTCCACCAGGCTCTCCAAGTGTCTCCATTAGGCTCTCCAAGTGTTTCTTCACCAGGCTCTACAAGTGTGTCTCCACCAGGCTCTCCAAGTGTCACCACCAGGCTCTCCAAGTGTGCCTCCACCAAACTCTCCAAGTGTGTCTCCACCAGGCTCTCCAAGTGTGTCTCCACCAGGCTCTCCAAGTGTGTCACCACCAGGCTCTCCAAGTGTGTCTCCACCAGGCTCTCCAAGTGTGTCTCCACCTGGCGCACCAAGTGTGTCTCCACCAGGCTCTCCAAGTGTCTCCACCAGGCTCTCCAAGTGTCTCCACAGGGCTCTCTAAGTGTGTCTCCACGTGGCTCTCCAAGTGTGTCTCCACCTGACGCCACAAATGTGGTCTCCACCAGGCTCTCCAAGTGTCTCCACCAGGCTCTCCAAGTGTATCCACCAGGCTTTCCAAGTGTCTCCACGGGCTCTCTAAGTGTGTCTCCACGTGGCTCTCCAAGTGTTTCTCCACCAGGTCTTCAAGTGTTCACCAGGTCTCCAAGTGTCTCCACCAGGCTTCTCCAAGTGTTTCCACCAGGCTCTTCAAGTGTGTCTCCACCAGGCTCTCCAGTGTGTTTCCACCAGGCTCTACAAGTGTGTCTCCACCAGGATCTCCAAGTGTCTCCATCAGGCTTTCCAAGTGTCTCTACCAGGCTCTCCAAGTGTGTTGCCACCAGGATCCTCAAACAGGTCTACATCAAGCACTCCAAGCATATTTACATAAAACACTCCAAGCGTGTCTACATCAAACACTCCAAGTGTGTCGACATCAAGCAATCCAAGCATGTCTACATCAAACACTCCAAGCATAACTACATCATGCACTCTAAGTGTGTCGACATCAAGCACTCTAAGCATGTCTACATCAAGCACTCCAAGCGTGACTACATCATGCACTCCAAGTGTGTCGACATCAAGCACTCCAAGCATGTCTACATCAAGCACTCCAAGAATAGCTACATCAAGCACTCCAAGCGTGTCTGCATCAAGCATGTAAACATCAAGCACTCCAATCATGACTTCATCAAGCACTCCAAGCGTGTCTATATCAAGCACTCCAATCGTGTCTATATCAAGTACTCCAAGCGTGTCTTCATCAAGCACTCCAAGTGTGTCTACGTCAAGCATGTAGACATCAAGCACTCCAAACATGTCTACGTCAAGCACTCCAAGCATGTAAACATTAAGCACTCCAAACATGTCTACTTCAAGCACTCCAAGCATGTAAACATCAAGCACTCCAAGTGTGTCATGCAAAGAAATATGTCAATCAGTGTCGAAACGTCTGGTCCCGACCAAAAACTACCAAAATGCCCTTCCTCCATTTTCATTCTTCAGCGTCATCTGGGCGATGGCAGTAAACATTATATGCAAAGGCAACATCAAAGTAGAAGAGACATATCCACTTCAAAGGAAATTACCGTGATCAAAGCGAGAGGCTGACGGAACGCTCAAGTCGGCTGAGAGGTGATCAGGGGTAAGAGGGTGGGCGTCGCCTCATTCAGCTCTTAACATTGATTATTCTCCACTAGTCGATCACCTCCTAGACACGAGCATCTCCTCATCGCAACCACACACGCGAGTCCTGGTATGTCCATCGTCACAGCCACACCTGTGTGTCCTCCTGCTTCTTTTCCACACCTGGGTGTTCAGATGTGTCCTCCCTGTATCTTTATGCGTTCTCTTGGGTCTCAGCAAGATCCACGTGTGGGTGTCCTGATGTGTTCACCAGAGTCCACACAGACCAGAGTGCGCTATCTGTCCACCAGTGTCCTACCCACACCCATTGTGGGAATATTTCCAACATATTTTACTTAAATTCTATTAAATGATATCTACACTAGACAATTTATGCCGGAAAACCCGACACCATTTACTAATATTTAATACAATAGGCAGATAATATTGCTGCTGTTGTATACACAAGTTAACCCATAGAAAATGTAGCTTGTAGTGGAATTTTCTGTCAATAGAAAACGGGATATCATTGCCACATAGTACGATAAATTCACCAGGTATTCTGTTGGGAATTATTATTAAATACAGTAGTCTTTGGACTTATAACATCATAAAAACATCTCATTTGAATTAACTTAATTATCAGGACCAAAATAGAGTAAATGTGACCCTTCTATCACTTATTGACATCTGGACAAAAATAGCCAGAAGCGTCAGTGGTGGAAGGTCAGCAATTGTTTAAGACCTTAGTGGCAAGAGTAAATTCAGCGCCTATAATTCTCCTTGGTCGAAGTGTTATGGAGATCAAATTAGTGCTTCTTTCGTCATCAACACGCAGTCAACATTTAAACAAAGGCAGTGTCTTACCGAAACCCGTTTATCTAATCATTTCTGGCCAGTTAATGTTAAGTAGATATAGGGTGAACCGGTTAGGACACTAGACAAGCCACTAAACACAGGTAATTAGTCCTTGGTCCTTATCTAATAATATATATAAATGTTTCATCTGATATAGCTGTCATATATTAGGATTCCGGCTTTACAGCTAGTACCCTTTCACAGGAACAGGAAGAGGAAGCAAGAATTAATGGAAGCTAGCCTCTCACGAGGATAATTTGGTGTCTACATCCTAGTTATAGCTGGTGGACTAAGCCTACCATACAATAAGATAAGGCACCCCAAAGTTATTTACAAATATATGTAGTTTAATACTGTAGTTTGATTGGCTGCATATATATAAATTTAATATTAACCCCCCTAATGTGTAGGGATCGATTTGTGAGAATTTGCAGAAATACAGTCCACTAAACATTATACAAATTGCTATCGAAATATATAAATTAACATAAGTATAAATTCTATATAAATTCATATAAATTAAATAAATATAAATCTCACAGGTCGGTTCCCACATTATATGGTCCTTTGAACCAAGATAGCACATTATATGGTCATCTTCGAACCGGATGACAGACAATTTGGTTATCTTTGTATGGGATGAACCAGAGTTAACCAGTGGATTCATTAAATACACTGGTACTAGTGCGACTTATTCAATACCAATACGTCGCCAGTCAAAGACTGGCAGAGTAGCCTCCAGTGAGCTCAGGAGCCCCTCAGCCCAGCCGTATCAGCGGTTTCATGGTCAACCACCAATTTGGTGGAGTGTTATTTCGTGAAGTGACAGTGTTTATTTTACTGCCAGCCAAATTGGTGGCTGCGCCCTCACAAGATTATCCACGAATTTGTGGAGTCGAACTGCTGGCGGCTGTGGAGTGAAGACGTCTTGCCGACCCTCCGTGGCTGTTGGGGTTGTTTGCCATTTTGGTCGCTAGGTGGTGTGGGCGTCTCTGCCCCACCAGTTTGTGTTGCTGCTCGGCTGCGTGTTGACGTGGCAAGTTTGACATGGGAGGCCTTCCCGCTGTTGTGTGTGTGAATCCCATGGGCTTGGAGTTCCCTAGTCGGGCTGGATACTCAGACGTGGAGCTGGTTATGTGTGACATGCTTCATGTCCCGGTGGAGGCTGTGTTTGGTATTGAGCTTGTTACTGCCCACCAGGTTGTTCTCAAGTTCGTGGGGAGGAGGAGTACCGTGACTTCCTCCGTCGGTACAAGGGGCGTACGTTGTCGTTGCCGGGGGATGCCGGCTCTGTGGCGATCTCGGATCGTAGTGGTGCCCTGACTTATGTCAGCATCCATGGAGCGCCCCTGGAGTTTCCTGACGACCTCCTACGGCGTTACTTCGGGGGGTTTGGTACTGTTGTCAGCATGCGGGTGAACACGCTCTCCTCGGGCCGGTATGCTGGAAGACGATCGAACATTCGCACGTTGGGAATGCGCCTGCGGTCGGATATACCTTCTTCTGTCCGGCTTATGGGCTACTACGTCCGGGTGTATTATGCCTGGCAGCCTCGTACCTGTTTCCGGTGTGGCCTGTTGGGGGCATCAGGCTGCAAGGTGCTCTGCTACCCCAGCTGCTCCTGTCAACTTGTTCCGAGATGAGGATTTCCCGCCGCTCCCGCTGGAGGCTGCCTCTGGAAATGTTGTGGAGGTGCGCGTCCCATTCGCTACTGCAGCTCCCCCGGCGACGCCTGACGTTCCTCCGGGTGTTGCCGAGCCTCTTCCGGGTATTGCGGTACTGTCGGTTGGTCTGCCTGATCCTGTCCCTGTCCTCGTTGCTCCCGTGGGCCTTCCTGGTGCTCCCTGTGTGGCGTTGCCGTCTTCTCCCTCGTCTTCGGATGCTGCGCCTGGCCTTGTGTCTGTGTCTCGGGTCCCGGATGTGCTGGGTGCTGGAGTGGCTGTGGAGCCTCCTGCGGTGTGTGTCTCGGTTCCCCCTGTGGTGGAGGCTGCTGCCGTTCTGTCTCGGCCGTCGGTTCGTCCGGCTCGTGGTTCCCGTGTTTCTGGGTCCGTTTCCTGCTCTGACGATATCCGGCCGGTGCCCAAACGTTCCCGGCGTTCGTCTTCTGCCTGGGCCGATGTTGGTGACTTTAGTGACTGTGAGTCTTCGGGTGTTGCCAGTGTCGATACGGATACTTCCATGTCTCCACAGCTAGTGGTGGCGGAGGTCCATGTGCCGGCCGGTGCTGGTGCCTGTGTCTCGGACGTGCCTTCGGTTCTTTCTTCGCCAGGGGTCTCTCCGCAGTGGGGGGTGGTGGCTTCCGCTGCCAGGGATGGTGTGGACTCTGGTGCTGGGCGTGGCCCGGTAGTGAAGTTACGGAGGGATGCGCGCCGTCCGGATTCCCTGCTGTCGTCTGGTGGTGGTGCCCTGTGGCCTGTTCGCTCCTGTGAGGATGCGAGTTGGGGTCCTGGAGGACGTGTTGCCGGCGTCTGTGATGCCGCCGGGTCACTGGACGGAGATTGCCGAGTTACATCTGTCTGACGGGCCAGAGAACTTTGGTGGTGGGCAGGTTCCCTTCCTGTCGAGCCGTGTGGCGACTACTTGCCTCGTGGGTACTTCCATTTGGGTCCCCTGCTTGCGGGTGTTTGTTGCCCCGGTTCCGGATGTTATGGAGCCCCCGGTGGGTGGACGGGACCCTTGGCGGTGGGTGCTCTGGGAAGTATTCAATGTACGGTTCCCCACAGGCCCGGTTCCTGGGCAAGTATGTACCCTGATTTCCTGTGTATTTGCTCTGTGAAATGCTGTGTGCCTCTCTGGCTGCTTGTTTTCCCTGTTTTATTTTGTGCTTGTGCCTCTCCCTTTGTGCATTTCCTTGCCGTGTGGCGTCTTAGTTTCTAGTGCTTGGCGTCTCTCGTTTCGCGTTTTGGTTTGGCGTTTCGCCTTTCCTGGCTTCGCGTTTCACCCTTACCGGGTACGCCGGGGAGCATCCGATCCCACGATCGTCGTCGCCCCTAACTCAACAACAACAACAACACGAATTTGTGGTGTTGAGAGATTATCCAGGAATTTTGTGGTGTTAATTTGCGAGGTCACTAATAAGATTTAATACTTCTAGATAATATTAGAAGTTTCATAGAGGCTATAAAGAGGCTATCATCAATAACTGTGAATATTATTTCTCTTAAATAGAGAATTATTTAATAAATTGCACTAGTGTTCACAGTACAATATTTACTAATTGCCAACCCACAACAGGGTAGGATATTACCATTGACTCGTTGAACTATTTATTGTTCATACTAGTCCCATTTTTACCATAGTCTAGTTGTACTACATTAAACAACCTAGCACCATTAATGAATAGTACAGGCCCTATTTTGGGTGTAATTGTTATCAACTCGAGTTGTGTATATATAATAATTTACTTATAATCATTGCACCTTTGAGTAATTAAATAGTGTCTATACCATCCTAGGGTGATAATTGAGGAGCTACCCTAAAGGTACTTCCAGTGACACTGGTTTATCACTCAAATCATTAGTGTGTGATATATATATATATATATATATAATGTGAATTAATTTTAAGTGCTAACCTCTAGAAGAGGTATGATTATAGCCTAGTGATTGCAGAATTTTACCCTAAGCTACCATCAGTACTTGCTCACAATTTATGAGTCAGTGGTGTCTAATTAATAAATCACCATGACTAATCCTCAGAAATCAAAACGTGCTTTAACAGCACGTAAACGTCAACTATCAAGATCTCAACCAATTTGAACAGTTGTTGTATGAGCCTGTAATTAATTATCGTCGGTTGAAAATACCACTATTACATATTCAAACTCAATTGCATATAATGGAAGCAAATAGGAAATCTTACCAAAATCAGGTCCACGACGACGCCGACATAGTAGTTGAAGATGTGGAACAATTCCTGTGTGACCTAGCACAATATGAAGAAGAAACTCAAGCCAGGTTCGAATACTTACACAGGATAATTGATTCTGAGCAAACAGCCAGTACAGGATGATCTGGCTCCTTTTGATAATAAATGGTAAGCCAAATTAGATTCTTTAATCAACGAGGATAAACCTTCACCCACTACAGTATCACCCAATATTATACCACCAGAAATTTAATAGTTCTCAGACAATTTATCCACAGTCTCTGTGGATTCTGAAAACCCAATACCTGAGGCTACTACGTTAACATGCCTCCAAATTGAAATGAAAGGTGAAGCTGAACCAGAAGTAGAAAATGTAAATGAAAATAGTGACAGTACCAATTTCCCAGTACAGCTTCCTAAGGATAATGCTGGCCATGAGAAAACTGTCATACTTCTAATATTACAATTGCTGGACTTGCCTCAACCTGATCAGACTGCTGACTAATTACAATCCTTCAGCATGGAGTTTGAGTCACTACTTAGAACATTCAGTCTTAAGGTTGATAAAACCACTAGTGAATGGATGACCAAAGTAGTCCTTCAACGAAAATTGTCCAGCAATATACTAGATGAATTATACACACACCAACATAACACCATCCTGACAGTACAAGACATCACTGAATGTTTGCGTTCCATCATAAACAAACGACGTGCAAATGAGGAAATTAAAGCCCCTTGCGAGCCTTCAGAAATAGAAAATAACAGTCAAAGGGTAAAACAACTACCCCAAATAAACATCAACCAATTACTCTCACACCAAGTTGGAAAAAATCTGGTAATGCAGCAGAATCCTCCAAGCCTACTGTTACTAGTCCAACCAAACCGGTAACTTCCAAGCGTGCAGTATGCTGGGTGACATGTTTGTTCTGCAAAAAGAAACATTCAACATACCGTTGTGCTAATTATCCAGACAGAGACACTCAAATTAAGCAACTCCAGGAATTAGGGAGATGTGCAAGGTGTCTCAAGTCACACAACATAGACTATTGTGAGACCCAATTCAACACCTGCAACAGGTGTAGAAGAGGTAAACACCATGCAGCACTGTGCAAACATACGAAATTAACGTATTCCAAACCCAAGGTGGAAGATAGTACCCACCACAGTACAGTTTTGCAAGGTGCAACAGAAAATTAGTGTCCAGTCGGCAGAGTCCATAAGTGATGCGACTCTGCCATCTGCACAAATTACCATATAAAATAAAAGGACCAAGGTCCATACCTGTGGGTTGTTTGACCAAGGGTCCCAGAGAACATATGTCACTAAAAAGTTGGCAGATGAACTACAATTAAGGCTTGTAGCCCAGACGACAATTAATATTACAGGGTTCCTAACAGATACAGGACCTCAAGTTTACCCGGTGGTACAACCATCAGTACGTTTAGGCAGCTACGTCTGTCAATTACAAGCCATTGTGGTGGATAAAATTCCAGCAGACCTACAAGTACAAGGTCTGAGAGCAACTGCCAAATTTCTGAGAAATAGAGGAATAAAATTGGCAGATAATATTAAGTCTGATCACCTCACCGACTTCGGTATCCTTGTAGGTACAGACTACTACCATCGATTCATCGGTAGCCCTACTAAATATCAGGACATAACCATGTTAAATTCTGCAGGAGGCAAATTACTCTCAGGCCCAGTATTAAGCCGGAGGAGACCTATGCCTGCAGATAAACAATGCCAGTAGAAATCTAAATTTGTCAGCTGATTATATATCTCCAGTAACATTATACTAAGGAGATTACAGCTGATTATAGCAACAGAGGTTGATCTTAATATCATCACTTAAAGCTGAAGATGAGTTCATAAGGCCTCAGTGGCAAATCAGTGAACAGTAGCCTAAACAGCTACAAGTCACTGCGACCAATGTCACTGAACCCACTACAGTCTCAGAACCATACTTGACTTTAATGATGGGCTATTCAATCCTCTGAATCAATTAACTAAATTAAACCCCAATTAATCCGACGACTGATTTTGATACATTTATTATTTAATCAATATGAATTCCATGGGCTTCAGTGTTTATATATCAGTGACCAGTTACCTGAACAAGCTTCAAGTTATATCTAATGTCACTGATCTCACTGCAGTCCCTGAATCATACTTGACTGTAGTACTTGATCACATTCAGTCCTCTGGGTTGATATATAATTAGGCTAGAATGTTAGCCTCCCAAAGAGTTGACATGGGTCTGGTTAACATGGGTTAACATGGTTAACAAAGGTCTCCAAGCACCTTTCCAGGTGCTTGGAGACAATCGGACGGAACACCTGACCTCGATTTCAGGCTTAGAGAAAATATCACTAAAAACACATAGGGTACTTACTCTCATTTACACAGCCGGTTCCCATGCATACACTCACTCTCCTACCCCTACACAGGCCCCTTGCTTGTAGGTGGACAGTCCCGGCGGCTAGGCTATGCTGGTAGCCTAGGGCGGTGATGTTTTGACCCACAAGCACGTTGACTGCTCGTATGAACAATTACCCACATACACGATTCCAACTCACTTTACTCCCTGTCCTTCTCCCTTTCGAAATACGACGCCCCACTGGATTCTGTACAGACGACATCGTAGTTGAGGTGAAGGATGGAGCTTGTAGGGTAGCCAATCGTCACGACGTCTTTTTTTTTTTACTCAATTTGGGCGAATTGAGCAAAGCAAGCTTCAGGTCAAGGTGGCGGCTGAATGCAGAATGGCGTCTTGAGGCAGAGACGCCGGTGACTTTCCGTGTCCTGCTCAAAAGAACCAATCAGAGGGAGGCACACAGCTGCCTATCTCTTTTAACCAATCAGAGACGGGAGACTAGGCTGCAAGGCGACTCCAAGATGGCCGCCCAAGATGGCCGTCTTGGGCGGGTGCGAGTGGTGGCCACCCGCGTCACCTCGCTGGCTGGCTTTCCCGTGCAAATCCTTGTCTCCCTCCAAGCTCTACTCAGTAAAAGATGATGTTCGGTCTAATTTTGTCCACAAATGCGTCTCAACGGCCATTATAACATATTTGGATTGCTGTTTACTGGGGATCTCAGATGAGCCCAAACTCGAGATGTTTCGGGTACGGGTGACCAGACTAGGCAAGTGCACTTGCCGTGCATTTGCTAAGTGCACAGGCTGACACCACAGGCATGTAAAACCAGTGGAAGTTAAGCTGGTGAAACCATTCCCTCACATTAGACACACCCCCAGAATGGCCAGGAGAGCATGGAGGTGAAGTGGGCAGCCTTCAGAGATGCAGTCCTGCATCTTAAGATCATCTACTGCCCTTAAGCACATCAAACCAGCAACTGCAGAAACCAGGACTGGTTCAACGAAAAGATGAGGCATTACTGTCAATAATACCTGATAAACAGGTATTGCTGTCAAAAAAGTTTCCTATTCCATACACACACCAGAATGACCTTATATTACAAAGGAAGACACCTTTACCATTGCTCGAAGTAAAGTGCGAAGGAAACTTCATTATTAATATGCTCTAAAAGCTATATATGGACCACAGCCCTCTGGCCCAACTTACCTCCTCAATGCAGTTGGGACTTAACTTCTAACAGAGAAGAGGCAGATCTTAGTCTGATGGGTTGAACACTGATCAGATCCTTCACTGCGCAGCTGCAATCAGTGATGATGTCATTGCTAGCCTACCTCAATTGGAAATCATCCGGGACCTTGATAAACCTCCCACTGAAGAGGAAGGCAGGAAGGCCATCAAGCAACTTTCCTGTATCAAAGCGCCAGGATCAGATGCAATGCCAGCTGAAGTGTACAAAATAGGAGGCCCAACCATGATGTTGAAACTAACAAAGCTCTTCCAGTTCATGTGGAATGAAGGAAAGGTCCCACAAAAGTTAAAAGATGCCAGTATAGTTCACATGTACAAGAGGAAAGGCAACCGGCAGGCTTGCGATATTCATAAAGTTTTTCATTCCTGTCCATTGCTGGCAAGATCCTGGTTTGTATCCAGCTCAACCATCTGGCCTCAAGGGGGGCCTGACAGCTGAGTGGATAGCACTTCAGTTTCGTAGTCCTGAGGTTCTGGGTTCGATCCCCAGTGGAAGCGGAAACAAATGGGCAGAGTTTCTTTCCCCCTGATGAACCTATTCACCTAGTAGTAAATAGGTACCTGGGAGTTAGACAGCTGCTACGGGCTACTTCCTGGGGATGTGTAACAAAAAGGAGGCCTTGTCGTGGACTGGGCCACGGGGATGCAAAGTCCTGAAATCATCTCAAGATAACCTTAATATATAACCGTCTCCAATAGCTCCTTGATGAGGTTCTCCTCCCAGAAAGTCAGTGGGGTTCCATGCAGAACATGGACTTATCAATATGATATTTGTTGCACGCCACATCCAAGAAAACTGGCAAAAGCAACATAGCCACCTCTTTGTGACCTTCGTCGACCTGACTAAAACCTTTTACACGGTCAGCAGAGATGGCTTGTTGAAGATAATGAAGAAGTTTGGTTGTACCGACAAATTCACTGTGATTATCCGACAGTTCCACTATGCCATGATGGCGAAAGTACTGGACGATGGAGATGAGTCAATAGCCATCCCGGAGACGAAGGGTGTGAAGCAGGGCTGCATTCTAGCCCCAACACCATTCAGCATGGTATTCTCGGCTATGCTCACTGATGCCTTCCGTGATTGACAGTCCTCTACCCATCAGATACAGGATTCACGGTGGCTGTTCAACCACAGGCGCCTGTAGGCCGTTACAAAAGTAAAGGAAACTTTCATAAAAGACTTTCTGTTTGCTGATGACTTCGCCCTTAACGCCAGCACCGAGCAAGTGCTGCAGGACGAAATGGACTTCTTCAAACAAGCCTGCGACAACTTCGGTCTCATTAACAGCAACAAAAAGACTCAAGGCATGTACCAACCCATGCCCAGAATGCCCTCACACATCACTGTCAAGAGAGAGAGAACCTGCAGGCAGTCGACAACATCACCTATCTTGGCATCATACTCATAAGAGTGGTGAACATAAACACAGAAGTCAACAATAGGATCGCCAAGACCAGCGCTGCCTTTGAAAAATTACTTGAGAATTTCTGGGAGTAGAGGGGCCAGAGCCTTATCACCAAACTGAAGATTTATCGTGCAGTGGCGCAGTGGTACTTGCCACCCTTGTTTACGCCAATGAGACATGGATTGTGTACAGCAAACACGCTAAACAGCTCAATCACTTTCACTTGAGCAGAATCCGCAGACTCCTCTACATCAGGCGGCTGGACAAAATCCAGGACACGGAGGTCCTTAAGGTAATGTATTCCCACCATCTATCCCCCCCCCCTACATAAAACTCAGCCTACATGGACAGGCCATATTGTCAGATTGCCCAGCAGCCGATTGCTTAAACAGCTGCTGTATGGAGTAGTCAATCCAATAGTCAATCCAATGATGAAGGATGAGACCAATCTGGGTCCAAAAAGCTCACCCCACACATGGGATCTGTGTGGGTGGGTGCTACTTTAGAAATGGAGGTTGTTCTAGCTTTGCGCAAGGTGCATTTCTTCAGAGCCTCTGCAGTTCGTCTATTCTCTGCCACACGGGCCCCTGTGGTGAGTATGCTTTTCCAAGTTGGACGGTCCTGAGCAAACGACTCCAAAGGATTGGGGTTGATGTCAGGTCTTAGAGGGTCACCTTGAGGCAGTCCTTGAATCGTTTCTTCTGTCTCCCAACTGAACGTGTGGCTGGCAGGGTTAAACCTTGGTTTCTGAAGGTTTATTTGGGGTTCTAATGTGTCATGTGTACGTAGTTGATGAATTACTGAACGTAAACCCTCAGATATTTTACTTAATATAAAATACTTTTGTTGTAGCGACACTCATTTGTATGTCTCTATGTATATTTTCCTGGACCATTATTTTCAAGACCCATTCAGCTTCGGTTGTATTGGCTGTTAGGCTGAGGGTTTTAATCATGGATTCTACCTCCAGCCTTGATGATTGGAATGACTCAAATGTAGCCTCTGGTGAGGGGTACAGACTGGCGAAACGACTCAACGGCTTGCTGACTCCTTATGTCCCTTGCGCCTTCAGCCTGAAGTTCCCGAAGGAATTTGTTGACATACTGCGGGGAACACGGGCCACAGGGATAAGAGCCTCGTTGGACGTAGAATCACTGTTTACCAACGTACCTGTGGATGAAACAATCGGGATGATAGTGGACCGAGTGTATCGTGATCCGGCCTGTACTCCTCTTGACATACCAGAAAATATCCTGAGGAAACTACTCCAAGCTTGTACTAAGGAGGCACCCTTCTTGAGCCCGGATGGGCACATGTATAAGCAAGTAGATGGGGTCGCCGTGGTTTCTCCCCTAGGTGTCCTGTTTGCGAACTTCTACATGGGTACTATCGAGAAAAAAGTCTTAGTCGATTTGAACTTGAAACCGGCCATATACTGCAGGTATGTTGACGACATTTTTACACAGGTACCTGATGTCAGACATCTGCAGGAGCTGAAAGAGGCGTTTGAGCAGAATTCTGTGTTGCGTTTCACTTACGAGATGGAGAAAGATGGGAAGCTGCCCTTTGTAGATGTAACAGTCATGGAAAGGAGCGGAGGTTTCCACACTGCAGTCTACACTAAGGAAACAAACATAGGAATGTGCCTAAATGCCAACAGTGACTGCCCAGACAGGTACAAGAGGAGTGTTTTTAA
>WNGS01006443.1:16701-32493 GCA_020271785.1 Procambarus virginalis | reverse complement strand
TGGAGAAGCCATTGTTGACTAGGACCTGCCTTACCCTACAGAGTTCTTCATCGATTGCTTCCATCCTGAGCTGTGGCTGAGGCACGTTCGACATAAGCGTTAACCACATCTTGAATATTTTTCTTAGAAAATCACTGTCACTAGATAAACTGGTATTATTGAACTAGTTAGGGAACCATCTAGTAGGTTTTCTATAAACGTGAATCAGTTGTGAAACTTTTATCTAGGTTTTTGCTAGATTCTAGACAATAGAGTTAGTTGGATTTTTGTTTGATTATTGAACAACGTAGTGCTGCACACAGACTGGAAAGTGAGTCCACCCTTTTGTGATGGACTTGGTTGAGAACTCTGGAATATTCGGAGTTTAGAGACTTACATCTAGTGGATTTTTGTTAGGTTAAGAGGTGGACAATGATTTTTTTAATAAAAATAAAATTTCCCTTACACTGCTCAGGGGTCCTGGGGACATTTACACCCCTGTGCGCAAGAAAAAAAAAATTCCAAAATTTTTTTCCTCTTCTAAACACGTTAATTTGTGTCCCCTGAGCACGGGAAAAATAGCAAAAAAATCGTAGGTCACATATTTTGGGCGCAATTGACCGAGGAAGTCTGGCAAAAAGTGGGCGTTGACAGAGCGGTCGCCAGGGCCGGTCAGCGTCACCCGCGCTGACAGATGGGAGTTGCCACAAAGATATTTTTACCTAATTGTTTCAATGTCTCCGATTGATTTTTTCTTAGTTTTTTTGCAGTAATATTATTCAATAGTGTGTATTGTAATATATTTATATAATAAAAGTGGTGAATAATCGCTATACTCAAACGTATGGTGTGCATATTAGTAATTCAATTATTATGTTCATAAAACAATAAACAAATAGTTTTGCTGCTATTACACTCTATACACAGGTTATATATAAGTATCTGCATATTTTGGTTACCATAACGAACCACTAAGTTGGTATTGAGAGTCGAAAAGCAACGAAGAGTTACCGCTACACACCAGCCAGCCCTCGCTGCCACTCCCTCAACACACGCACTAAACTTTCTCCCCCAACAATACCATTTGTGGTGTTATTACACTATATACAGACGTTATATATAAGTATGTATATATTTTGTTCACCACAACTGTACAGCTAAGCTGATATAGTTAGTTCAGGCACTAAGAGTCGTCGGTATGCACAGCTGGCGGCTCCCTCACTCATTCAAGGTCACACGCACTAAACTTTCTCCCCCAACAATACTGTTTTCAGTGTTATTACCCTATATACACATATTATATATAAGTATCTACATGTTTTATGCACTGTAACTGTACACCTAAGCTTGTAGTGCGCCCAAAGAGCATAGTGGCCACCCTCTAAACAGCTTGACAAATCGTGCAGACGACGTCACCTCCGTCACCCAAATGGCTCCTCCCAGCATAATCCTTTGGCTGTTATTACACTAATACACACATTATATATAAGTATCTACATTTGTGTTCACCATAGAGAACCACTGAGCTGGTATGGTGAATGTAAACAATAACAGGTGGCCACACAGTCAGTAAACGATGCTGTCTCCCTCAGTCTCTCAGCATCTCCCTCCCACAGCGCTAATTATTACAACAATCCTGCTATTATCACAACCCTGGTTATTTTATCACAGTCACGGGTCATCTGTAATATTGTCATCACTAAATAATAACAGTTATATATTTATTTTGACATTTTTCGGTGATGCTGTGGTCACAAGCTGAACAGCAATGCTGATCGCTCATGCTGCGTGCGCCAGCCTTGGTTGCTCCAACAGTACTGTGCCTCTCACACCTGAGAATATTGCCCACGATTTTTTTTTTAAATTGCGTCTGTTTACAAGAGCCCTGAGGAAGCTACTGTGAACCCCGTGTAGCCGCGGGCCATTTGAATCGGGAATGGCACCCTATGGCGTATATATACGCCATGCGCACAGTCGGACATGTTACTCAGGGCGTATATATACGCCATGCGCAGTTTAAGGGTTAATAAAAATAAAATTTTGAGTATTTTCTTTAGATTTAAGGATCCAGATACATTCTGTGGCGGGGGACTTGCAACAGGTGTAGAGTGGAACATTAGGACCTTGTGAGGGAGTGTTCCTCTATTGCTTTCTTGAAGATTTAATTGTTAAGTTTAATGTGATGTTTGATGTGTTTGATTTTGATTCCAGGAGGAATACCTAGAGAGCTGAGGTTCATCTAATGATTTAGATAGTAGTAATTTGATGGCTATGGATTTTTCAATTTTATTTTAGCTATATCAGGGCAGGTATAGGATGTTTTGTTCTTCCAGCTCAGTTGGAAGGGATGCGGGGCTGCATCCCAGTTGGACAGCCGGGATTATGATCATAGGGATCATGATTTTTATGAATCATTTTTATTCATTCATCTTCTTATGAATTCATGCATTTTTGGGTGCCATTAATGTTGATTGGTGATTGTATGGAATTAGTTAGGATTGTGGTAAAAACTCCAGGCAGTATATCTCCTTTTAATTGACTTCAATCAATATAGTTTATCTTATTTTTTCTTAGTAGGTAAGAAATAAATTGAGTGGACTGTATGTACTTGTTAAAACTGCCTGAAATTAATCTCACATAAATTGGAGGGACAATTTGTAGCGTAAACCACTTTGTAATGGCTCCTTCTTAAACTACCAATTGTTTACCTAAGTTTAATTATTGTAATATTTTCATACCACATATGGTGGTCTAATCTACTATTATTTCAATAATTATTACTAGTTATGAATACTACTACTACAATATAACAAAGGGTCATAGCTGGACTTGTTGTATTGGCCCTGCTAAGGCTGTGTAGTTTATTGCATCAAATGGGTGTGGCTCTGTGCCTCATGGTGGCACATAATGGCGGCTGTGGGAGGCCTACAAGGCTGGCATACAGCTAGGTACAATATGTTTATAGTTCAACTCTCTGCTCAGCTACTTAGAATAGAGTCAGGCAGAGTGCCAGAGTTTTGGAAAGTTGCTAATGTGATACCAGTTTTTAAGAAAGGAGATAGATCACTTGCGTCTAACTATCGACCAATTAGCCTAACGTCTATTGTGGGAAAGTTACTCGAATCTATAATAGCAAATAAAATTCGTCTTCATCTTGAAAAACATAAATTAATAATTGAGTCGCAACATGGTTTTATAAATGGCCGTTCATGTTTAACAAATTTGTTATCTTTTTATTCTAGCATAGTTGAGGCAGTTGATAGTGGTAAGGATTGTGATGTTGTGTAGCTTGACTTTAGCAAAGCTTTCGATACAGTGCCACATGAAAGACTGATTAAAAAGATAGAGGCTCATGGTATTGGGGGTGCTATATTAAGCTGGATTAGGGCATGGCTATACCAAAGGAAACAGAGAGTTAGTATAAATGGAGTCAAGTCAGAGTGGGAAAATGTTGTAAGTGGAGTGCCTCAAGGCTCTGTCCTGGGACCTCTGTTGTTTATAATATATATAAATGATTTAGATTCAGGTTTGAGTAGCAACATTTGCAAATTTGCCGATGATACGAAAATTGGTAGGGAAATTAATTCGGAGGAGGACTCACTATCACTTCAAGTTGATCTAGATAGGGTTTTGAAATGGTCAAAGGATTGGCAGATGCAGTTTAATGCTGATAAATGTAAAGTTCTGAGGCTAGGTAATGATGATAGAGTTACAAGATACGAGCTAGATGGTGTTGAGATTGCGAAGTCGGATTGCGAAAGGGATCTGGGAGTTATAATTAGTAAGAATTTAAAACAAAAGGATCAATGCATAAATGTTCGTAATAAGGCAAATCGGACACTCGGATTTATTAATCGCAGCGTAAGTAACAAGACACCTGGTGTGGTTCTCAAGCTATATCTTGCTCTGCTTAGGCCCCATTTAGATTATGCAGTTCAGTTTTGGTCGCCATATTATAGAATGGATATAAATTCACTTGAACGTGTCCAGCGTAGGATGACTAAGTTAATTCCCCAAATTAGAAATCTTTCATATGAAGAAAGATTAACAAAGCTTAATTTGCATTCACTGGAAAGGCGAAGAGTTAGGGGTGACATGATAGAGGTTTACAAGTGGATGAATGGACATAACAAAGGGGATATTAATAGGGTATTGAAAGTATCAACACAGGACAGAACGCGAAACAATGGGTATAAATTGGATAAGTTTAGATTTAGGAAAGACTTGGGTAAATACTGGTTCAGTAACAGGGTTGTTGATTTGTGGAACCAATTGCCGCGTAACATTGTGGAGGTGGGGTCCCTCGATTGTTTCAAGCATGGGTTGGACATGTATATGAGTGGGATTGGGTGGTTATAAATAGGAGCTGCCTCGTATGGGCCAATAGGCCTTCTGCAGTTGCCTTTGTTCTTATGTTCTTATGTACTTGCTGCTCCAAGTCACAATTTACCTGTTTGGGATGCAAAGAGTTAATAACTGTTCCCTGAACATATCTATACAGGTATAACATGGAATATGAGGGCTGTAAAATGGGTACACGTACATTTGTGCGGTGTTTTCCATATATCATAACCGCCTATACCCTTTGATATTAAAAAGTGCACTATTGTAATATATAAATACTTGGTAAGACGGATACGTTCGTTGCTGTGATGTTGATAGGCTGTGTTGCTGGTTGTTGACACGTAAATTGGGTGTCTAGTTAGTTACACCAGCTCTGGAGCCATTCATGCAGCGTAAGGCTGCTTTGTTATTGTTTACGTGTCAGCGTGGCGTCTGTAACAGACGCTCTCTTTGTGTACTGTTCCAATATTTTGCTGGATCTACTTCTAAGTTAAATTTACGTTAACAAGAGA
The DNA here is from genome assembly GCA_020271785.1 of Procambarus virginalis. Classification (NCBI taxonomy): domain Eukaryota; kingdom Metazoa; phylum Arthropoda; class Malacostraca; order Decapoda; family Cambaridae; genus Procambarus; species Procambarus virginalis. The sequence goes on along the minus strand of WNGS01006443.1, from coordinate 27,658 downwards.
GTCAAGTTATATTTTGGTGTTAATAATTATATTCAGTCTTATTGAACACTTTTTTATTCAATTTAGACATTAAACTGTTGTATGAACAGTATTTTAATAATGTAAATACTGCGGCGACGTCGATGACGTCACGGAGTCTCCCATTCTCTAATTTTAAGAGGATACTGCTAAGGGAAGACTATACTATTTGTGTATGAGTGTGTCGGTTTCCCGACATAATTCCGGGGGGAAAGAACTCGGGTCGAAGTCCCGGTAAGGACTGCGATCACTTTATTCTTCTCCTTCAGAATTATAATGCTGCTTTAATTTGAGTTTACATTGTTGAGCTGCAGTCCTTTGGGGACGTGTGTCCCGTACTGGCGTATCGGGTGCTGGAAGTCGCTGTACGTCTTCATTCCTGGCCAGTTCTAAAGGAACTAATTTCTCTAAAGTTTTGAGAGTAGTGTTGCCTCGGCATTTTACTTTCACTATTCTCAAGATGCCCTGGCTGTCTGGATGAACAGAGACTATTTGACCTATAGGCCACTCTGAGCGTGGTCCATCACTATCCACCAGAACTATGTCACCAGGGTTCAAGTTAATTCTGTTGTAGGGGTTGTTTGCCCCGTAATGATACTCTCTCAGAGCTGTAAGGTATTCTCGAGTCCATACGTCATTCCACCGACTTATCACCCTTGATAGATGTTTGAAACGTTGAACCAAATCACACTCTTACATATGAAGGATCCTCTGGTTCCTCGTCCGTAAGGGACACAAGTGTTTTGAGAGGTCTACCATACATCAAATGAGCTGGACTTAATGGTTCACGCTGCAAAACATCATCAGAGAGGTAGGTAAGTGGTCGGTTATTGACTCGTGCTTCTATCTCTATGACTACTGTTTGAAGCTCCTGCAGGTCAATCTTTTGGCGGTGTAGGGTTTTCCGTAGAGAACGTTTTACCGTACCAACCATGCGTTCATAGAAGCCTCCATGCCATGGTGCTCTGGGAGGTATGAATTTCCAATGGCACTGCCGTTGATTTAGGGCTGTGCGTACCTTTGGGTGTGTCCAGATTTTCCTCAGACATGCTTCTCCTGCCACTAAGTTGGACCCACTGTCTGAGATCATTAACTTAGGACAGGATCTACGTGAAGCAAACCTGCGAAAAGCCTGTAAGAATGCTTCGGCACTCATATCGGGAGTCACTTCTAAATGGACTGCCCTTGTTGTGGCACAAGTAAAAAGACAGATGTAAGCTTTTACTGGTTTCTTGTCTTTAGTGCCTGTAAGTGTTAGTGCTCCTGTGAAATCTACTCCTGTAGTCTCAAAGGGACGAATATGTACGACTCGTTCCTTCGGAAGTGGAGGAGGGCCAGGATATGGACACACTCTGGCCTCGTATCTCCGGCAAACAACACAGGATTTGATTATTGATTTTACTGTCTGTCTACCTTGGGGTAGCCAGTACTGTTGTCTTAAGTCTGTGAGAGTATCTAATACCCCACCATGCAGAGTGCAGTATTTGTGTATATGTAACACAATTAGTTTGCTTACTATGTGGTGACGAGGGAGCAATATTGGATTTTTTGCTTCCAGATCTATGTCAGCGTGCTGTAAGCGGCCTCCGCATCTGATTATGTTATAAGTGTCAGTGTCTAACCAGAGACCCAGATCATGTTGTAGCTTCTTTGGAACATTGTCAAATTCTGTCCCGAATGTGTCGATCTGAGCTCTTTTGACCCAATACCTTAGGGCATTAGGGAATTTATGCTTGATTCCTATTTTCTTTAGAAAATCAAACACTACTTGGGTGACACCTATAAGTTTGTTCAGTTCAGAGTACCGAGTAGGATCAATTACCAAAGTCCGAGGTGGTTCTGGGTTCTCAGTGGGAACAGTAACATTGGTCACAATGACCTTGTTAGTATGTTAAGATAAGCATCTTATAGCTTCGTAATTACAATTGTTACTTAACCTGTTATAGGTATAGGTTAAGTAATAATTGTAATTACGAAGCTATAAGATGCTTCTCTTAACATACTAACAAGGTTAGGTAAGGTCGGTGTTTTCTATGAAGCTTTTTAAGGGTATCTATTATGTTTAGTATATCACCTATGCACGCATTTAATAAGTCAATATTGACTATACGAATTTGCGAGGACGGGTTGCCGATTACACCCCACCCGGCCCTCACTCACCCCTCCCCTCAACTCCCCCAACCCTTCCAACCAACCCTTCCTCCTGTTACCCACAACACTTCCTCCATTAACCCTACACCTTACTCCTCATCACCCTTCCACCCCTATGCCCCCCCCCTTAAACCCATTCCTAATGTTGCTTCTCAAGAAGTTGCTGGGGAATGTAGTCAGCGGGTTTCTGAGACAGAATATGCGATGAAATTTGATGAAATTGTCATAGCCAAGGCCATTACAGGAATGTGTGCACGAGTGCACGGGTCAAGGGTGACCCAGGATGGGTCAGTGTTCACAATGGTAGACCTACCCTTGAAATGAAGGTGGAAGGTGAGATTGACAGCTTTTGTGGACACCGGAAGTCAAGCAACTCTAGAAAAAAAAGTCAGCCTTCAGTGAATTTAAAGATGCATGCCTTAAGCGTAGTGGAAAACATTTAACAACAGTTAATGACCAACAAATTAACATCTTGGGCCAAGCTACACTTAATTTTGAAGTAGGAAAGGAAGAATCTTACCCCTCACAATTGCACGATTGTCGAGAATCTTGCATTCCAGGGGATATTCTGGTGGGCACGGACTTCCTGGGAAGGGTTAACGTACTGTCTGCTCACGAGGGAGTAAGGAATTGCAGATTGAGGTTGGGTCAGGTAGTATATCCCATTAGAAAGGTAGATCATCCGCCAGTGGTCGGATGAATGGTAGGTCAGACTTCTTCCATTAGAAGGAAGCAAAAGTACAACACGCATTACCCTAAATTGCTGTTTAAGTCTCTTCCAGACACAGACAAGAAGTCATGTGGGTTACATGCTTAACAAAACAATGTTGCCCACCCCATTCAGTTAAGTTCATTAAAGTATCTATGGGACACATTGCACCAAGTACCACCCTTCAGGTGGCAGGGAAATGTGACAGGTTATTAATTCCTAACCACCTAATAGTAGTGCTTGATTAAGGTGCCCTAATTCCAGTCGTCAATCTCTCTTATAAAACCTATCGTTTCAGGGCAAGTGATAGGGTGTCTCAGGCTACGATTGTAGAGAACACGGGAATATTTCATTATGAAAGCCAGAAGGTGATACCAGCCACCACAGCACAATATAGTGCATTAAATGTAACGGAGGATGTAATACAGTTGAAAAACAAGAACGAGAATGGAATATATAGTAATGCACAAGAGGTAGATAAGTTAATGTCGACACTAGACTTGCAATATGTGCAACAGTCTTATAGGAGGCATTTGAGAGGGATGTTACATAGATTCCCTAGAGCCTAGTACATTACCATGGTTGTCGCCAGTGTTGTTGGTGCGTAAACTTGATTGTAGTTATAGGTTTTGTGTGGACTACAGGTAGGTCAATGACATTACTAAGGGTGATGTTTACCCTTTACCACGAATTCAGGAAGTAATCGATCAATTTGGTCAGCCAAGTATTTTTCCACCCTGGATGCAACGTCAGCTTGTTGGGCAATCCCGGTGGCAGAGAAGCCAGCTCCCTTCATCCTTTCAGAGGACAATCAATTATATCCTCAGCTCAGTCTTGGGAAGGCACTCATTAGATTACTTGGATGATGTGATAATCTATTCCAGGACGTTTGATGAGCACTTACGAGATTTGACTGAGATGATGACGTTATTAGATAAGGCAGGCTTTAAACTTAACGTACAGAAGTGCACTCTGGCATTGCAGAAATTCAGGTTTCTGGGTTTCCAGGTGAGAACAGACGATATCCACCCTGACACCTGACTCTTTCGGGCCATTGCTGACATGCCAACACCAAAGACGGCAAGGGATGTTCGCAGGTTTCTGGTGGCAGCCGGATATTTCCGTCGCCACATTGAGGGTTTTGCTGGTACATCAGCGCCCTTAACTGATCTGATCTGACTACCGCCTATGTAAATTAAAAAAACAACTCATATATGCAGCCTGATTTTAATAGAGTGGCAAGTACACACAGACATCAGCTATTAGTTGTTTGATGCAACACAATAACGATAATCTCTACCATCTAGTAGCGTACTTTAGCAGGAAGGTTAAGGAGCCTGAAGTCTGCTATTCTGCAACGGACCGGGAGGCTTTGGCAGTAGTCGCTAGTGTCAGATACTTTGAACTGTATCTGTTCCAAGGTCACTTTGTCATTTATACAGATCACAGGGCTTTAACACATTTTTTTAAGAAAAGAACTGAGTGCCCTCGCATATCACGTTGGTCTCATGAAATGTCTGGTCACTCATTCCAGATACTATACAAACCTGGACCATCACATGTAGTGCCAGATACTTTGAGTAGAAACATCACTATTATTAATGTAAAAATTAACATTGAAAATATTTCTAGTGGGAAAATGTGAGAATTCCAGATGAATGAACCTAGGTGGAAAGAAATCACGAACCATTTGGAAGGGGGAAAATATCCTTCAAAGAAACGTAATTTAGCTATATATGATTTTGATATAAGGGATAAGGTATTGTATTATGTAAAGGGATTGAAGGATCGAGCAGTATTTCATCTGGTTATCCCAGATGACTCCGCATTCTTCTAAGATTGCACGTCACCCGGGTAGTTTTTAAAACTTATATGAAAGCAAAGTCCATCATTTATTTTCCGGGTATGTTAACGGAGGTCATTAACTTCGTTAAATCTTGCAATCACTACCAAAGGATAAAAGGTATCCTTAAGGTCCAAGCTCCATTGCAGGAATTCCCAGAAATGTTTGAGCCCTTTGATCGGGTGGGAGCTGATTTGATTATTTCCTTCACAGTCATTCAGGCAATTTATTTATTTATTTATTTATTTATATACAAGAAGGTACATTGGGTTTGTGAGCATACATAGCATAGTATTTACAATCTTGTAAAGCTACTAGTACGCGCAGCGTTTCGGGCAGGCAATGACCAGAGTCAACGTCATATCACCGTGGACAAGCTGTCTCAAGGTCACCAAGCCCACCAGCCGCGCAGTCAAGACTGCGGGAAAACGGAGGTGGAAGAAGAGGGTCTATGAAGAAGTACGCCAGTTGCAACGACTTGTCATCCCTTTCAAAGCTTGTGGTTTACGTCGTCTATGGAAACCAAGATGCAACACCGCAGTCCCAGGTATGAACAGCACTACCCATACAAAGTGCCGCTGAATCGCCAGATGAGGTGCAACCCTGTACCTCGGCCCAAACTCAGCTGCATGAGGGGTTGCACAGAAGGTGTACCGGCCCAGTAGAACCGGGATAACAAGTAAACACTAGCAGAGAACGTCGCCCAGAAGCTGAGGTAATGCCTATCTGTCGGGTCACCATGCCAGCCTCTCCAACACTACTTGAAACTCACTCCGAACGTGAGACATCATGACGGCAAAGCTCTGTTTCTAACGTGACAGCCATGTTTAACAGCAATCCATCATGACTGTTTGCGAGCAATGAGTAGAGGTGAACCCAGGCTCCTATTAGCGGGGTTCACCTGAGCCGACAGCCAGACAGCTGTCAGCTGTTACTCAGTGCTTGGTCAAGAGTAGGAAGTACGAGACCCTGTACTTTCTGTGGTTTGGCAGAGGCCGGAAATGGAACGTCAAGATGACCAGGATTTCAAACAGCAGGACGAATCTACAGCTCAATGGAATCCGGAATCTATTGCTCAATGAGATGTCAGCAATATAAAACTCTACAAACAGCTTAATAGAAAAATTTATTGACAATAAATTGTGGTAAAATTAGTACTCTAAACAGTGGCCCAACTTTTGCTTTTTCAACTTGTAGTAAGACCATCCTAACATCTTAGTAACGAGACTCTGAAATAGAATTAAATATGGAAATCTAGAAGTATTTAATGTGGATATCAAGAAGTATTTAAATGTGGATATCTAGAAGTATTTAAATATGGATATCTAGTAGTATTTAAACATGGCAAATTATAATTATTTGTTGATAATAGATAAATAAATCTAGGAAGTACACATCTTGAATATTTTTCTTAGAAAATCACTGTCACTAGATAAACCTGGTATTATTGAACTAGTTAGGGAACCATCTAGTAGGTTTTCTATAAACGTGAATCAGTTGTGAAACTTTTATCTAGGTTTTTGCTAGATTCTAGACAATAGAGTTAGTTGGATTTTTGTTTGATTATTGAACAACGTAGTGCTGCACACAGACTGGAAAGTGAGTCCACCCATTTTGTGATTACACTATATACAGACGTTATATAAGTATGTATATATTTTGTTCACCACAACTGTACAGCTAAGCTGATATAGTTAGTTCAGGCACTAAGAGTCGTCGGTATACACAGCTGGCGGCTGGCGGCTCCCTCACTCATTCAAGGTCACACGCACTAACTTTCTTCCCCAACAATACTGTTTTCAGTGTTATTACCCTATATACACATATATATAAATATCTACATGTTTTATGCACTGTAACTGTACACCTAAGCTTGTAGTGCGCCCAAAGAGCATAGTGGCCACCCTCTAAACAGCTTGACAAATCGTGCAGACGACGTCACCTCCGTCACCCAAATGGCTGCTCCCAGCATAATCCTTTTGCTGTTATTACACTAATACACACATTATATACGTATCTACATTTGTGTTCACCATAGAGAACCACTGAGCTGGTATGGTGAATGTAAACAATAACAGGTGGCCACACAGTCAGTAAACGATGCTGTCTCCCTGTCTCTCAGCATCACTCCTCCCACAGCGCTAATTATTACAACAATCCTGCTATTATCACAACCCTGGTTATTTATATCACAGTCACGGGTCATCTGTAATATTGTCATCACTAAATAATAACAGTTATATATTTATTTTGACATTTTTCGGTGATGCTGTGGTCACAAGCTGAACAGCAATGCTGATCGCTCATGCTGCGTGCGCCAGCCTTGGTTGCTCCAACAGTACTGTGCCTCTCACACCTGAGATTATTGCCCACGATTTTTTTTTAAATGGCGTCTGTTTACAAGAGCCCTGAGGAAGCTACTGTGAACCCCGTGTAGCCGTGGGCCATTTGAATCGGGAATGGCACCCAATGGCGTATATATACGCCATGCGCACCGTTGGACATGTTACTCAGGGCGTATATATACGCCATGCGCAGTTTAAGGGTTAAGGGCGGAGGGCTTGGAGGATGGCTTTGCCCCGGGCCTCTGTTGCAGGTTCCCGGGGCTGTGGGGGATGCCTGCTAGCAGTTCTGGGGCGGTTTGCCCCTGCCTGGGTTTTCTGCTTTTGAGCGGAGTTTTTTGCGCATCCAGTCTGCTTGCTTCCCTCTTTTGTGTTTTCGTATCTTTTGCATCAGTCACAGCCCTCTGTTCTGGTGGCCATTTTATTCTGCTGGTTTCCCGGCGTGGCCACCAGGGCGGCGTTGCGATTTGTTTACATGCGCCTGGGTGTGCGAGCGAGCGTTTTGGGTGAGTTTTTAAACCTTTTTTCTGTGGGGAGCCCCTACGGCTCCCTGGAGCTTATCGGGCTAATGTATGTTATGTTAGACCGGGACACTAGCTATGGAGTTCAGACCTACCAGGGACCAGCGCCAGAACCTGGCCCCTTCAGAGAGGTTTCAGGGAGCAATGGCCCTGGAAAACCCCATATGGTTTGGGGGTTTTCCTTATCTGCCATCGACCGGGGTTAGGCACCCAGAAAGGTAGGCGTAACAAAACAAACCCCACATGGTAGAAAACTACAACAAACCGAACAGAGAGGTAGAAAAACTCCCTACAATCACAAGGAAAACAATCAAACAATCACTTTACTGCCGCGCCGGTTGTCCGCGCAGCCCTCCCCTCCCCGGGAGGGGGAGGGGGGGGCCCCGGACCTCACCGCGCCGGCTGCCGTCAGTTCGTAAGCTAGTGTCAACCGGATACACGCTTCTCTGGCCTCAAATTCCTTGGCGGTGTTTGCCTCGTGTGGCGTTCTCTGCTGTTTTTGTGGTTTGCGGTGGCCAGGAGTATTTCATCAGTGCCGGGGCTGCATGAGTCTAGGGGTTCCCTTCCCTAGGCGCCCTGTGAGTACTGCCCTTGCGTGTCAGGGTTATCTTCTCTGGGGCGTTCGGGAACCGCTCCCGTAGGGTTCTTGCTGCTCGGCATTTGCCTCGCCCTTGGGGCCAGCTGGGGCTTGGGGCCCTTGTTTGGCCTTGGGTAGGGAGTTGGTGTTGTGCTGGTTAGGGCGCCAAGGTGTTGCGCTGCCTGCCACCTACGCGGCGGCCGGTTCCTGTTGCCTCTGGGACGGTGTACTTTTGCGGGGTTTTTCTTTTGTTTTATTTTCTTGCCTGGTGGGGGTCTGCATAGTGTGGCTATAGTTCCACTAGTAGTGTTTGGCAGCCCTCTGCTAGGTCCCCGTGCTTGTACACGTCCCGGGGTTTTCAGTATTAATCTTTACCCTTGTTTTCGGGTTTCTTAACCGGTTAGCAACACCTTGCCCGGGCTTCCCGTAGTTGCTAACCTACGGGCCCTGGAAACCCCTGTCTGGGCTCGGGAGACCATTGCATGTGTCTTCCGGGTACCAACCCGTCTTGTACGGGATCGTTGGTTGCTGTGCCTTTGTCTCTAGGTGACAGTCGCCATTTACCTCCGTCATGCTGCCTGTTGGGTCCCTGACACCTTGACCCGGAGTCTTGCGAGAGTTTCTCTGCTTGTTCTCCAGTACTCCTGATGTTATTGCTATTCAGAGTACAGGCGGCATCCGTGTTGCAAGCTAGGTTAGGTTGCTGCAACATGCTAGGTTGGTTTCCCACTCGGATGCCCCGAGGCCGCCCCGTTTTGGTTAGGTGCTGTTCGCCCTCCTCCCTCCCTGTTCCCGGTTCCGGACTGCGGGTTTCGGGGTCGGGGCGGGGTTTAGTTGGGGCAGAGGCTCGGGCGGTTTTCGGGGGCTGCCCCATTCGGGTTGGGGGACGGAGGTTTTAGAGCCTGTTCCTCCAGCCAAGGCTTCTGGGGCTTACCAGCGGCCCGTTTCTTGCTGCCTTTCCCATGGACTCTTTCTTTTCTTTAAGGGCGGAGGGCTTGGAGGACGGCTCTGCCCGGGGCCTCTGTTGCTGGTTCCCGGGGCTGTGGGGGATGCCTGCTAGCAGTTCTGGGGCGGTTTGCCCCTGCCGGGGTTTTTCTGCTTTTGGGCGGAGTTTTTAGCCCATCCAGTCTGCTTGCTTCCCACTTTTGCTGGCGTGTTTTTGTCTCTTAGCGTCCAGCACAGCCCCTGCTGGCGGCCATTTTCGTCTGCCTGTTTCCCGGCGTGGCCACCAGGGCGGCGTTGCGGTTTGTTTACATACGCCTGGGTGTGCGAGCGAGCGTCTGGGGTGAGTTTTTCACCCTTTTTCAGGGGGTTTTCTTCTCCTGTTGTCGTTTTTTTTTTTTGCTTTTCTGTTTTCTGCCCGTTACTGTTCCTTTGGGTGTTTATTTTCCACCGGGCTTCTGGGCCCATGGGTTTGGGCTCAGTGTTTCTGGCTGTTAGGCTTGCTCCCACACCTTGTCCCTCGGTTTTCGGTCTGTTCTGACTGTTTCCCAGAGGGTTCTGTATGGGGGCTGCGCTTGCCTTTTGTGGTGTTCTCCGCCGGCAATTGTGGTGGTTTGGCTTCCCCCTGGTTCGATTCTGGGTTCCTTTGGGTTCTTTGGTTTCGTTCCAGAGGTTTCTTCCTCTTGGGCCCCTTTTTGTGGGTTCAGGGGCTTTGTTTCCTCATGTGACCTGGTTCTGCCTTCTGGGGTTCCGGGGTCTTCCTGGCTTGCAGACTGCTCTTTTTGGGTCTAGGCACATGTTGTTGTGCTGGGCCTTTGGGTTTTGCTGTCGAGGTGGGCCTTTTGATGCAGTTTAGTGCCTTCTTTGCCTAGCCGGTGTGGTGCTCTGCCCACTGGTCGGCAACTTGTACTTTACATTTACATTGTATGTACTCGCCTCGTTGTGCTTGCGGGGGTTGAGCTTTAGCTCTTTGGTCCCACCTCTCACCGTCGTTCGACAGGTGTACAGGTTCCTGAGCCTGTTGGGCTCTATCATCCCTACACTATAAACTGTGTAGGGAGTCAGCCTCCGCCACATTGCTTCCTAATGCCTGGGTGTATGCTTGTGCATGTGTACGCTGTGTGTGTGTGTGCATGTGTATACATGTCATATCTTGTTTGTGTATATGTATATGCATAATGTGTATGTGTACTTTTATTTATAAAGATTTTTTTTTTTTTTTTTTCTCTGTTGGCGGGGTGCTGGGGGAACAGCTTGCTCTATTGCCTCTCGCATGGTCCTGCTGTTGGGTGCTTTGCGTCGTCTTCCGGCCTCTGGTGGCATCGGTGACGGCTTCTCCCCCTTTGGGGGTTCAGAGCTTGCGGGGGGGGCTTCTTCCCCTGCGTTTCGTCGTGTCATCTTCGTGGGTACGTTGGACGTGGTCGGTCCGTCCCTCCTTCTGGGGTCCGGCTTCTGTTGGGGGCCGGTGCCTGGATGGTGGCCCTGGACCTCCAGGTCACCTTTTGGCGCGTTCCTCCCAGGTTTTTCTGGGTCTGGCACGGTTGATGGTGGGGCTTCCGGCTGGCTGCTTTTGTTGCCTGCCCTATTTTGTGCTGAGCACTTTGAAATTTTTGCATCTTTCCCGGATCTTGGTTCCCTGTCTGTGTCTGAGATTCGGTGTATGGCCTACCTCGACGTCTGGCTGGTGTGGGCTCCCAGTCAGTCCGCATGTCTGCTCGCCAGGGGTGTGGTTCCTTCCAGATCGCCGGGTTTGGTATCCTGGTGATCGGGAGGTTTTTCCATATGTTTCCATCCCGGGTTCGGGCCTGGTCCTTGTTTAGGGCTATTGGGCCACTCATTCTTCCCTCCAGACGT